>VXBL01006447.1:15951-39642 GCA_013400195.1 Aramus guarauna | reverse complement strand
AAAAAAAAAGAAGCAACAAACCACAAAATCAACAGAAGAAATCTTATTTAGATGAATGTAAAAGGTAGCTCTCCAAGGCATAGACGTGAATTCAGTTTGCTGGACCAGGATTTTAAACTAATTATCAAGCTATTTAACAACATTGAAGCATTGTAAGAACAAGACCTTCAGAAGGAGATTAGAATTAATGGAAAATAAACCTCAGGAAAAAATCCAAGTGCCCTACATTTCCTCTTCCCGCAGAAGAATCCTCAGAAACTGATGGCTTAGTACATTTTTTGACCAGCCTCAGAGAAAAACCAGGAGCTTTAGTTCTCTTATGAACATATTGTTCACATCTCAAGTTGTCCTTGCTGCTCTTATGACCATTTACATACATTAGTACAGTAACTATAGAAATACTCTTCACAGCACGTGCAGGTGTAACTGTATAAACAGCTGTGGTACTTGCAGGTACAAATACAGACTGTGACAACACAAACACTTTTGCATACAGGATAAGGATCCATTTTCCAGATGCCGCCTAGCCAGCAAGATTCCTTTCCCTTGTTTCTAATGTTCTCTCACTGGATATGGTGCACATGTCCTCCCTTTCTTCTTTTGCTTTCATTGCTAAGTTAAATAATAAAAATCATAAATCTCCATCCAAACTTGACAATACCTCAGATTTGACAGGATGGCTTCATTTCTGACCTTTCTGCCTACGCCTTAGGGACAGTCTATCCATTACGCTTCTGAGGCAGTCTGACTTCTACACTGAGTCAGCAGGATGGCTCTTTTATCAATCAAGTACCTGAAAAGAGCCAATTCGCTGCATGGCAGCTTGCGGATCATNAAGGGAAAAAAAAAAAAAAAAAAAAAAAGAAGCAACAAACCACAAAATCAACAGAAGAAATCTTATTTAGATGAATGTAAAAGGTAGCTCTCCAAGGCATAGACGTGAATTCAGTTTGCTGGACCAGGATTTTAAACTAATTATCAAGCTATTTAACAACATTGAAGCATTGTAAGAACAAGACCTTCAGANGCATACAGGATAAGGATCCATTTTCCAGATGCCGCCTAGCCAGCAAGATTCCTTTCCCTTGTTTCTAATGTTCTCTCACTGGATATGGTGCACATGTCCTCCCTTTCTTCTTTTGCTTTCATTGCTAAGTTAAATAATAAAAATCATAAATCTCCATCCAAACTTGACAATACCTCAGATTTGACAGGATGGCTTCATTTCTGACCTTTCTGCCTACGCCTTAGGGACAGTCTATCCATTACGCTTCTGAGGCAGTCTGACTTCTACACTGAGTCAGCAGGATGGCTCTTTTATCAATCAAGTACCTGAAAAGAGCCAATTCGCTGCATGGCAGCTTGCGGATCATCTCTGCCTGCGAATAGTCTGCAAAAGAACAAAGTTCAGTGGTCATGCTGCAAGCCAAGTAAAATACAGACCTCTTGCTCTGTTCAGAAAGCATAGAGACTGACTGTAATTAGCCAGATGAAAATTTCTTGCTAAGCATGACTGAACTAGGAGGCACAACAGGGATGAAGTACAGGACAAACAAGACTATAGTGATGCCATTAGTTTGCAGAAAAGTGTCCTGCATTTGACAGGCATGACTTTCTGCTCCCGTTAATGATTGATTGCACTGCAATATGCTCTTAGATGTAAGCCATTTCTCAAATCACAAGTCGCATTAATTGTTTCCACATCTCTTAGCATCTCTTGTAGGCTACTCCTCTCATTACAGAGTTCCCTCAGTTCCCGATACTTCTGACATCTGGACTGAATCATTCAGGTGATTCTGCACTGAATGCATTTTAAGACATGAAGAGATAAATCCACAAAAAAAGATAACAATGTTTACTAGGTGAGGGTTGGTAAGGAGCATAAGTTACACCAATTTTTCAACTGGTTGTTCCTGCTACAATGATTTCCTCTTTGCTTCAGTATCGAAGTTCTGGTCTGTACAGTCTTAGATGCAGTATAAAGAGATCACCCATCTGTCACTGACCTACGTGCAATTAAGATCAGATAGTAACTTATTTAATTTCCTATTCAGACACAAAAGGATGCTGTTATTTATTTATTCTCTGCAAAAGACCTCCACTTACAATATAGGTTTATTCTAAATTGATTAACAGGTTTTGTTGATATCTAAACTCAGTAAAAGACTTCTATTTTGTACCTCAGGAGATCATCTCTTGCCAGTACTGGGGCAGGAACTGGTCTGAGGAAGATTGATCTTTTCTTCTATATCCTTTCCTGAAACAAGGAAAAAATACACATTTTATAAAATTATTAAGCAAAGTTATTTTCAAATTAGAGGCTGCTAACAAGTAGAAATTACTTGAATTAGGATGTCTTGGAGCAACTAAGTTTTAGTGTGCAGTGTTCCAGCAGACTTTATGTTGCTTTTATTACTCCGCAAGACATATTTTGCAGACTGCTAGTATCTGTTCTAGGTACCTACAGTTTAATAATACTAATACAAAAAGACACTTCTGTGCATTTTCAGTACTGAGCAGAAAGACAAAGAGGAAAAGAGAGTCATCGGCACACATGAAACCACCTGTTACCCTGACCATATCTGACAATCGTAAGTTTGGTACCTCAATGTTCATACCAGAAGCTGGGAAACTTGAACTATCCCACTTAGTCATCAAGCATCTTGAATCAGTTTTGCGTGATGCCTGCTAGGTGTCACACAGAGCAGCATGGATGTCCTCAGTCAAAACCAGCAAAGTAATGGAAAGAGAGCCCTAATGAGGAGCACTTGCAAGCAAATGACTGTCAGGAGTACAGGACTTATCTTTAAAAATGCATACTACTTAGTCTGTATAATATACATGTATATATGGACAATAGCAAAATTATCATTCAGCTGTCTGTCATTGACTGGACAGCTTGTTACAGTTGAGAGGACTTTATGAGTCAGTGATGCAATCATCTTCAGCACGACAGATAAAAACATCTCCTGCCTAACTATTATGGCTTGTCAGTAAACAACACTTCTATTGATCTACGAACTGCAATGGCTTCTGAGTAGTTACGGTCTTCCAAGTTATTGATCTGCAAACCAAATGTTGTCAGAGGGGACTTTGACACAATTGACTGTAGCAAGTGCTGCTTATCGGCTTCAGAGTTATTAGTTCGCTAAGTAGAAGGAAATATTCTGATTTTGCCTATGTCACTCAGAGGCCCTGATTGTGCCATTAAGTTTCATTATAGTTGATTTCTATTTAAATTTGGCAAGGGCTTGAGAGGGCATTTGATGTAGAAACAGGAGATAAGTCATCTCTCTCTGCTTTACTGCATCTCACTCTGCTGACTCATTTCCATCCTCTGTACCTTCATTTGCAAACTAAGTACAAACATCCCAAGACTTTTAAGGCTAAAGGGATCATTACATTAAGCCCAGTCATTTGTGTTTGACTAAGCATATCCTCCACATAATTAATTACACAAGATAATTTTATTCATCAACCTCTAAGATCTATAAGTAAAAAAATGCTGTATAAGAGCTATTTTAATTATGGAAAAATTCTATTAAATCAAGAAAGGAAAAACTAAACTGAAAATCCTTGCTAATGTAATCTCTCTTATCTCCCTTAACATTTTATTTTAATTCCTCCAGAGTTAAATGTCTTTTTGAATATAGAAGTATATAGGAATTGGGTACAAAATGAGGTCTGTGGTCAACACAGTAAAGCAAATATTTAAGAACTATGTTTATAATAATTTGAATTATTACAAACTGAATAGCAGATAGTAATTTTTCAGATATTCACATCCTGTTCCATCAGATTCTCCAGAAAATTTGAAGATTTTTTCTCAAATATTCAGTTTACCATTAATCTAGTTTTAGTAAATAACAACATATTTCTTTTCATAGTTTCTTATTCTCATATTTAATGAAAAATTTTCTTCTAGAATGTCTAAAGGTCATTTTGACATCCAATTATATCACCAAGTGAATGAAGACAGGCCTATTTCCAAGCTCTGCTTCTGAAACTTTCTCCTGTGTGATTCATTTTACAGCAATAAATGTTCCATATAGCTATAATCCCAGTGAATTGGTTGCTGGTTTCTTCTCTTATTTATCTCCCTTGAAAAATGTTGATGGAATAGTCATGTTGTAATAGGAGGTTTAGAATCTCTATAATGTCTTTAAGACTAATTCATTTTATTATGTCTTTGGTTTAAAACTAGCTAAGACCCAGATTGTTCCATCCTTCATCATGAATGTCACTGGAGTCATATATCCTAATAAAATAATGTTTAGTTGGGAGCTTACTAGAGGAACAGGAATTTCATTCAAACTTTCCAGCTTGTGCTTAACTTCAGAAGTTTTTAACTGAGATAGCTGCATTTCTATAGCAACTTCTTTCAACCTTTTTTTCTGCAGTAGAGAGACAGAGGAGAAGGGAAGAGAAAATAAAAATATTGATTTTAACGTTATGCATGTCTTGCATCTCCCTATTTTTTTATACTTCAGAGATAATAAGCAAACTTACAGTTTGGCAGGTTTTAAAGCATCAGTATCAGCTCGTAATGTTTTATGAGGATGTCTTAGTATTCTACCATAGGTGATAAATTTTCTTTTGCTATTTAAAATTAACAGGTTTATATCTAGTCAAGCTACAGAATGATTTAGCAAACTCAGATAGAATACAATAGCACCTAAAAATTAATCCTACTAAGAAAAATCAATGAACAAATATTATAGATTATATTATTAATAATGTAATTTATGAAACATAAAGAAACAGAAATCCCAAGAAAAGCTATTGAAAAATATAAATAAAAACTGATAAGCTTAAACAGCTCCTCAGAGCTTAATTATCTCAAGTTGAGACTGATGAAAGAGGAGCTGAGAAATTCCAAAAGGCAGCTCAAGCAATAAACACGTGGAACACTTTGTTGTTTATTCAAACAACACTTAGGTCCTGACTCCCAGTCGTGGTCTCTCACTGCCTGTGCCTTCAGGGGCTGGATGGGGTGTGTAGATTCACTGTTTACCACCTTGGGAGGGGGGGAGGAAATGTTGTATATCAGTCATCAAAAGCAAACAACTTCAAACAACCAAGCAACACTGCCAGACTCTTTGGCATTATCTATATACAGGAGCCAAGGCTTCTGTATAGTGTCATTGATTTCAGTGGAACCAAGCCAATTTACACTAACTGAGGATTTAGCCTGATATGGTTTTTATAAAGCCAGTGAAGAAAAAGAAAAAAAGAAAAAAAAAGTTTCACTAACCAGCTTCAGATTATCTTTCCTGATCACTATGGAAGAAAAGAATATACATTTCTTTCCATGCTGTCTTTGTAACTGCATTGTCAAACAATCTGTAGAAGATGCTAATGATGCCACAATCCTTGCATTTTGGTAAGATGACCTCACTCCAGCTATGATGAAAAAGGCAACACTGGTAGCAAAGCCTAACAATAAGTTGTTGTCTCCAGTAAAATTTGAGTGTTTAGTTTGCACTGCAGCTCAGCGAGCCAAGGGTATTATTAGAAATTGCTCACATGGTCTGTATTCCCACCTGCAAATGCTTGGTGGGACTTCCTGATCAGAGCATTGTCTTCATTTAGTATGAGATTTCAGCACCAACGATTCAGAGTATTGTTTTTAGTAACCATTAGAGCCTGACCTTACTCCTACCTTTTGCATCTGTGTCCATTTTCCCTAAGGATGTCACATCTCTTACGCACCAAATCTCTACGCTGAGTACTGAAACAAGCTTGTAAAGCTAGCAGGTGTGGCAGCTTCTCCATTCATTGCTGATGAGATTGTTATACCAAGTCAAGTGTTGATAACTAGTCATTTCACAATGAAATAAAATGTTCACATATATCTTTAAACATATTCTTCTCATTTATGTTGTACCTGCTGCTTTGTTTTGGTCCTTGTAGATCTATGATATAGAAGAAAAAAAAAAAAAAAAAACAACACCAAAAAGACACTTTCTTCAAACCTCAAATCAGAAATTAAAAATACATGGTAAAAGTAGATGAATCAATCTATTTTGTACTACATGTCAAGATAACTTATTTGCATTCATTTTTCAGTATTACTGAAGCTTTGCTCACTTCTGAGCTTTCTTTGTCTGCTTTGGAATTCAGTGACTTCTCTCATATTGCCTCAAGTGCTTGGAAAATTCTCACTTCCCATGTGGAAAATTCTCTCCCTCTTTTTCAAAAATACACCCTAAATCTTACCTTTCATTTTCCCAGAGTGATAGGAAAAGAACCATTTCTATTCTGGTTTGCAAAAGGCAACTAGATCTTTTAGGAGAGAAGAGACTGACATTTCGACACAAACCTGACTCCTCAGAAGAACATATTGTTCTTAGTTTCACATCTTGTTGGAAGGAGCCATAGTAAGGATATTAGAATTGGTGAAAAGATTTCTTTGCTGCCCTATATATTTCTTAATAACATGTAAGACTTTCTTTGCATAGCACGTGAAGTGCAGAGTAGCTGCAATCACCAACACGCACACTGATGGCTCTTTGAAGCTCTGCAGTTTCTGTTATCCTTCTTCATCAAGGTACACCTCTTTGTTTCAGGTCTGCGGGAAACCTAACACCTAACCTCATGAAAGGATTCTGTATTGCACCTCCTGTTTCGAAGTGGAAGGCTACAGTGGCTCTTCAGTTCCAGGTCCCACAGCTAGTTTCCCTCAGGCAGGCTGACAGCATTCTTTCTGTCTGGAACCTTCAGAGCTTAATAAAGAAAAGAAGAGGAAGAGGAGGAGAAAATGCTTCAGTTATGAATGCAAGACAAAAGTAGTAATGTCTGTAATTAAATTATTCTTCCATTAACTTGTGATTTATACAGTGTTTTCTCATATAAAGTAGTTTCACTTGATGTTGTGATCTCTTCTTCCAGGCTTTTTTCTGATTTTCAGTATCTTAATATTTTCCACTTATAATGCTTACAGCTACCCACGCAGGATATTGACATGACATCAGTTATGCCTGTTATAAACTTGAAACAATCTCCCTCTTTTCTTTCAGAGGTCTCACTTTATTCTTCACATTCTCGCTGCAGGAATCTCTTACTCTGCTAGCTAACAACCTGACTCTCCAAAGACTCTCCCTTCTCACTGCTCTGTTTGTAACACAGGCCTTAACCCAGCAAAATAAAAATAAATATAGTCAATCATGAATAAGTTAAAGTACATGGAATCAAATACGTACATTGGTTTCCACTGAATGAGACCTTGCAGCATTGTGTCAATAATTAAGCCATTATTGCATAGGTATTTGTATTCTTCTCCAAAATTCAAGTGTGCAAATTGCACATGACTGTTCTTCTGAAAATCTGACCCTAATCTCAAATGTATATTTCAAAGCTCAATTTATCAGATTTCCTTAACAAAATGTGGTATTTACTACTGGTAGCATCATTCTGCAGATATTTTTATTCTCATTAATCTCTAGTTCTCGATTTTGCACTGAGGTATTTAAGAGAAATGAGTTAAAATGTGAAAAATACTTTCATTATTAGGACTCATAAAACCTAGAAAATTGAAACAACTAATAGATTTTTCCTATTGCTCCTAAAATATTTTGTTTTTAACTGTATAGTCTAATTACATGTCCGACAGATGCATTCAACTACGTAAAGACCGTATTTTCAACTGAACCATGAAATCTTTATTATGTTAGTAAGGAATGAAAAACTGTACTTTAAAAAAAAATGCAAGTTTTACCCATTTACTAATTCTTTATTAGCATAGATCAAATATTGAGATAGTCGCAAGGTAACACTGAGAGTTAATATGTTAAACATAGTTTATAGTGCAGTGAAGATCTGTATCATTCCAGTGGAAAAAGCAGGAATGCAAAGTAGCGCTTTCCAGCCCCATCTACAAAAAGGCTGCAATTGTATTTGGCATTTTGATGAGCTGCCCAAGGCAGGGAGAACTCCTGAGCCATTCTTTCTTCTGCTCGTTCGTAGAAGAGACCCCAGCTCCAAGCAAGACCTGAAGGATTTGGTTCCCTAAGAAAGGTACTTTGCCTTGATAGAAAGAAACAACTTCCAGTTGTTTTTTGAGTCTCAATAAAATTATTAATTAAGTCAGCTTTTAAGAGGAAATAAATTGTGTCTTTTAAATGAAATAACAAATAGAATAAAATGTTGTTAGACACGCCTTTAAAAAAATCCTATTTTTTTTCCTAAAATCCTATGTGGGTTTGCTCTGGCAATCAGGAAAAAAAAATTAAAAAATTAAAAAGATATCATCTGCAAAATAGCAAATCACCTAAGACTCAAGAGAAGCTTGTAATTGTACAGAGGAAGCTTTGCCTCTGAAAACTGAGTATTAATCTTGGATCTAATCCTATAGAATAGCCTATTACTATCAAGTAGGATGTTTAAATACTTTCCAATTTCCCCCTTAACAGGATTATCTATCAAGATTACATTTTATCTCTTTCATTATTCACTCTGGTGATGAAACTGCCTTCCTCTCCTATCACAAATGACCTGCAAATATCCGGGCTGGTCAGTGGTGATCAAGAGTATGTCATTTCATAGAGCGCAGATGGCAGCAGTGCCTCTAAGCAGAAATTTCACTGCAAACTCTCCTGAGAATGGCATATTAAAACGCTGCCTTTGTGGAGGGCTGCTGTGCATGTGGTAGGCCATTTACCATCCAAATAAATTTTGACATACTTAAAGATTTTAAATATATCAACATTTAATTTTCAGAATGACAGGGGAGTGTGCAATATGTATACACTGGTACTATAACACACCATGGCTGAGAAAAATAAAAAGCAGCAGTTGATGCCCCATTTGTAGAAATAAAGTGTTATTTCTGTGGATGCTCCTTGTGCATTGTGCTATTTTTCTGAACACCTTGACCGTGAAAATCTGCAGGATACACTTATATTCAAAACACAGAAATGCTTCCCCACTCTGCTGTCATAGTGTCATGGTGTCCAGAGGGAAGGCATCAGGCAAAGAATAACCTTCTTCAAGAACATTAGCATTTTCTACCAAACAGTTAAAAAATAAAGAGAAAAATGAAGCTGACAGATCTGAAGGGCAAACATGACATAAGGGAGAGGTGCCATATTCGAACATTACTGTTGCAAGAGAAAATGAGTAGGAGTATTTGCAATGAGTACCTTGTAGCCCACACTAAAGTCTCTATGTTCTTCCACTACAGTGTAGATCCCATTTAAATAAAGGGAAAATGGTATTTTCATCTTTAAAAAATGAAAGACAAACAAGAGGCATTACTAACAATAGATCTGGCTGGCAACCGTGTACCTCAGCAGGGTCAGATACATCTGTAGATAAAACACTTACTGTAGATAAAGGCAAAATTGGATGACTTTGGTCTTCAGAAAATCCTCTGAACAAGATCCGGACAATGAAAATGACCTTCCTGTTTGTGAGGAACGTCTCACTGCTGAAAGCATATTCTAGTAGTAATTCTAAAAGCACTTTTCTAACAAAGAAACCTGCAAGGCAGACTGATTTCCTGAATCCTTCACAAGAGATCGCTGTGTCTGTTCAGAAGAGTGCAAACATAAATTGTAATAAATAATTAGCAGCACACCTTGAGAACAGAGAATCCTCTTTTCCAGTGATACAGTAGTTTTCCAAGTCTTATTGTCAGAAGGGATAAGCATCCATTAGAGAAACCAGACCAATAAATCCAAACCATTCAGCATTATAGAAAATTCCTGACTTGTCTATCTGAATCTGATGGAAATGAAGTTGTTTGTGAGTGTAACACAGCCTTACAACAATTTCCAGGGAATTATGAAACATGACTACTTTGTATAGAATGCCAGCGTAAGAAGCAATTTCATCTCAGTAACCCCTGTACATTTCTCTGCTTCCAGATGCTTGGAATTTTTTCTGTTGAGCAACTTTCTACAGTTTATCTCTTAAGATCTTCAGACTGGATCATCACATTTTTTTCACTGAAGATTTTCAAATTTTACTCTAAAAATGTGGACGTCTTGAGTTACATTCCCTTCAGTATCCTGTTTAAGCAGTTCCTTGCTTTCACTATTTGTACGTAGTTGAAAATATGCCTCAGAAGTTCCTGTTTGTGTCTGCTTTTCACATTTAACCATCAATTACGTAATGGCATTATCATTTTCTGAAATGTAGATGGTGCCTAACACAAATGTAACAGAACTCCCAATGACCACAGATCCAAGAAGCCACTTGAAAACCTAACAATTGTCAATTTTCTTGTTTCAGCCTTTTTTTTCTTTTTTTTTTTTTTTACATTTTACTCAGTGCTCTGCAAAAACAATTAGACAATGTTACAAAAAAGAACTTCCATTCTGCATGTTCTTACACTGATTACGATTATAGGATTCGTTTTGAAATAGATTCAGAATACACTGCTGTGTTAATTTATAAAACAGTATTTCTTCCAGTGTTTCTCTTCCTCACCTCATTCACCTTGCTCTGTAATGCCAGTCCAAGGAATTTTGAGGGAAACATTTAGTTTTAGTAAATAAAGGATGAATTAACTGAAACAAGTTAATAAGTATAATGAAGCTCTTATAATCTCTCATTTTCCACGTGTACGACACACTTCACTTTTCTCCTGTGCCTTTGTTACTACGCATGTCTCAAATTAATCTCATTCAGTCCTGTGTGGCAATTGCTTCTCTTCATTGGCAAGTTCTTTTCTTCCATACTTAGCAGAGCATTACACGGCCCACCATTGTCATCACGTTCATCACATATCAAGAACTCACTGATATTTATTCTCATCCTGAAAGACCCAGGTCAGCATGCCTTGTTACTCAGGCAATACTGAAAAAAAGTCATATAAATAAAAACACAGCAAACAGAAGTGCAGTCTTTCTGTGGGTTTTTTTGCATATGTGATGCTGCCAAAACTTTCTGCTTGCATGCATAGTTGAAAATCTCTCCCTGAGCAGTGTTCATGATGTAATGCTTATATTTAAGGACTTTACTTTGGCCTATAATTATTCTTAGCATATCTGGTTTTATCATAATGATTGTCCAGTAACCTAGCAGCATATTTGTTTAATAGCAATCCCACTATCTTGGCAAACACAGTGTTTTAATTTCTTGCTGCCACATGAAAATCATGTAATTAATTTCTTGGTGCTATGTTAAAGTCATGTAATTCATAATTCTTCTATATCCTGCTGGAATATTTGTTGATAGGGGATACCATCTGTACTGTATTCTGGTTTATTAAAGTTATTCAGTCCTTAAAGCTTTTATTTTTTTTATTTTTTTTTTTTTGGTGCATCCTGCACAGGACAACTAGGCAAGTTGTAGGTCTGTTGGATAATAATGGGATAATACTGTATGCTTCAACTTACTGTCCCAGCCTTTCCACTCAAAAGCATGGTATTTCTCCACTGAAGTCGTGTCAGATCCCTTTGAGATGCAGGTGTCTTCATGTTAGTGTATATAACAACCCTTTTCATCCCGGGCAACTGTAAGCTTCTTATCTCTGCTTATTTTTTTTGTGTTGGGTGCCTGTCTACAAATGCAGGCTGTAACTTTATGTATGTCTTGAGTCAAATAAGTCAGCAATGCTGCCAGTCTTACTTCATTGCAGCAGGGTTATTGGAGCTTTGTTCTATTGCCCAGTAACAATGATTCTGCAATTCCTGGAAAACTGTGAGGAAGTGCAGCTAGTTTTATGCATTTGTTCCTTTTATTAAAAGGAGGATACAACAACCCTCTTGCCTGACACCACTGATGGTGTCCTGAACTTGGTATTCATCAGTTTATGTGAAGAAGCCCAGCTTCAACCCAGTATCTTCATATCATTGCCTAGGAGCTTTCCCAGCAGTAGAGACCTCTATCTAGGCACAGTCCAGACAAACATTAATCACAGATCAAGTCTCGTAGGTTGTACTACTTTGTGCTAGCCTGTGGCCTGTGGATGTGGAGGAGTGGTAAGAACATGAGGACTTGGACTTTTAGCAGCCCACAAAGCCTGCAGAGTTACTGTTGGAGGACTGTATTAGGCAAGAAGTCAAATTGCTGAGGACTACGTGAGTCATCAGCACAACAACAGAAAACCAGCATGTGCTAGTTTCCTGTCCCTATCTAGGTTTCTCCAGTCAAGGAGCCATTTAATTACCCTCAGAATAGTACACTTTGGACCTTAAAGAGAAACTCTCACAAGTATTACAGATATCACCCTGAGTGACACACTCAAGGCCTCCTAAGAAATTATTGACAGATACAGGAACAGATCTCCAAACCAGGATCAGTTCTTTCCTTAGACACCCATTCATCTTTCCTTTGTGGCCTACTTAACTGGCAGAATGCCTTACTTGGTGAGCAAGGAAACTGACATACCCTTTCCACTACGCTGCCAGCTCCTGCTCTGCTAGTACAAGTGTCAAGAAACGTCATACCAACTAAAACTTTGTAGGCTGTCTGCACTACAGTGTAGCTGAATCAGAGTTTACCAATGTCTGGAAATCTTAGTCTAAAAGCCAAGTACAGATATCTTTAATAGGCTAATTAATAAGACAATTCCTACAGAAGTAGAAGCATGATAAAATTATTTTTTTTTTAGTAGTATCTTGTCTAAAATTAAGCATAGTGCCTTACTGCAAAAGGGGAGGGGGAAGGGAGGAATTAAATGTCTTGTATATAGCACATGCAGAAAGATTAAAAATATATAAATGTAACAATAAATGACAAAGAGTACAATTACCTAACAGATACCTTCATTCATCTCCAATGTTGCTGAGCTAGTTCCAAATACAGAAAAATGAGTCATTCATGGGAAAATACCTATCCATGTAAACTGGCTGAGAATGCCAAGAAGCTTCCTGTGCTCCCTCAGTAAGCTGTGTTTCCTAAGAGGACGATAATAACGTCTATATCTTGTACGCATTTTTATAAGCTCTCAAATAACTTACAGTATACTATTTAAATGTAGATTGCCTTTTTACAGTGTGACTTCTGAACAAAGAAAAAATTATTGGCCTTTTGATACCATAGGAATTCACTAAAGGGTTGATCCTATCAAAGATGGTTGTCATAATTTTATGAGCTGCTTCTCCCCCCAACATAAATGCCATTCTTTAAAAGAAACAGTGACATTATATAAAGTATATTTTAATCATGCCATCTAATTACAAGGAAGAGGAAATCACTTAAAAACCACATGCAATGTGTCTTCACTACCATGTAACAAAAAAGAGTAATTAGCAATAAAATAGCATAGTGCCATTTTGACAGACTAATGGAGTACATGGGACTCGTGGAATGCTTCTCCCATTGGAATGCATCACAAAGGCAGAATCTTTCAAAGCTGTTACAGGGAAATTCAAAGATAATTTGGTTAGTTATTTAAATTTGTCACATAACAACTTTGAAACTGCCTTTGTCCCCAGTTCAGATGTATTCTTTAACACAGACTTCTTTTGTACTTGTAGAAGTCTGAGAGATGCATAAGTGCACAGATTCCTGTTCAGTTCTACCAATTTACATCAATGACTGCTTAAGAAGAATAAAGCTTCAGCACTGAGAATGGCTGGGGACATCTCAGGGATATCTACAGAAAAATGACAGCTTTACGGAGACCACAGACACAGTCCAGGCAGAAATGGTGATGCCCTTTTAAAAGTATGATTTCAAATTCAGAATTAAAACATATTCTCTCACACATCTGCTGAGCTCCACTTTCAAAAGAGACAGGTCGCTCACTTCCAGTTCTACTGTTGGAAAGCTGCCATGAAACTTCATTTCCCTAATGGTTTGAAACCTCTGAATTTTCTCCTATTTAGTTCATTTTCCTTAAATAAGCCAGTCTTGCTTAGAATGGCCTAGATTACAGCTCAGAAGTGCATTTTATTTGTACAGTAATTATTCCCTATTGCTGTAGGGAATGCTTTATCTGATCAATGGCAGGCTAACTATTGTCTTTTTCATGGATGTAATACATAGTCATCTTATTACTAACTGTTACATCCCTCTTTTCTATTATCATTTTTGCTGTCAAACTTTGTGGGTAAGTTCTTCTGTCAGCACTCTAACTTTTTGTAACATTATCACACATGGAAATACTGAACAAGAACAATACAAGAAAACAAAAAAAAGTAAGAATATTCATCGTTTAAGAACTTTACCCTTAATTGTCTATTTGCCCCAAAGAATATTCTTTAGTCCCCATATACCATGGTGGTAATGTAGTTATTTTAGTGTTAACTTTATATTGTATTTCTAAGTCACTGCTGATGCACTCTCATTCCTAAGCAACATACATTTAAAATGAGCTTTTTGGAAAGCTTCAGATTAATTGATCAGGTATTTGACAAAAAAAGAAGTATCTAAATAGTGAAAAGTTTTTTCACTCCTCCTAAAGCCTTATTTCAGCAAGTCATCTATATTTACTTTATTTGTCTATTTTCTTTGGGGTGTGTGTGTGGGTGTGTGTGTGTGTGTGTGCCTTTGTCCAGGCAATTAATCCTGGAAATATTTATGATAATTTTTTAAATGTCTTAAAAACATGTAAGCTATCTATCAAGCTTAGATTATTTGCTGCCTCTGATGACAACATGTGTCTTTTTGCCCAATGACAAGAAATCTACAAGGTTCATCAACAGAATTTATAAAAACACAAGTAATGTTGAACAAATTCCTTAAGTCTGAAATACAGGAGTACTACAGAGCAATGAGCAACAAAGTGCAGTAACACTACAGAGCCAAATCAGACTGACAGGCTGCATTTAAAAACACCACGCACAGAAACAGAAGAGGAAATATTAGTCATGTTTTAGAATGGTGGAAGATAAATACTTCAAATAAATGCAAAGTTCCTTTCAGGATACAGGCAGGTGGACCTTTCTCACAACTTCATCACCTACACATCAATTTTATAATAGCTACAGTTTCTTTCAGGTTTCTTGCCTAGTGTTACACACCAGGTATTTTTCCTGGAAACATCTTTAAAATAATTAAATAAGTCCTGTGAGAAATCTGAGAGGGAATTCATTGAGGAATTAGCACTTGCAGAATCCACAAACACCTTTGATTTAGATCCTCTACTCAGAGGCTCTCACAGATTGTATTGCACAGGCCCTCTCCTTTTCAAATGGGTAGTCCAGGATGTCCCACATCATCCCAAATATCACTAAGTGCATTTAGACACAATTTCCCTTGATCTTTGGAATTGAGTATGTCCTACAAATATTGTTAAATATTATTTTTGGAGGTTAATGTTTACACCCATAGCTTAAAAATGTTAATTCTTTTTTTCTCTTAGAACACCTAAAATATTTATTTTCAATCACAACAAAAGAGACTGTAAGAGACTCCTACAAAAGATTCATTCCTCCTTGTGCAAGTCAGTCACTTTCTTAGAAACTGGCTTAAAGATAACACCCAAGACATTTTGCAGATGTAAAAAGAGACCTGATGAAACCCCAGTGTTAGTTCTCACAACATTGCATGCATTTGTACACATATGTTGGATGCTCTGTGTGTGTATGTACAGGTAGATCAAATAGCAATTAATAACAATTTATGAGAGAAATGTACCTTGAATCTTCAAAGTAAATGGGGAAGGTCCAGACACTGGAAGCTTGGCAAGCACTGTTTTCATACGTAATCCAATTTCATACCAGAATACATTTATCACATTTCCAGTGCAAACCACAAGCTCTGATTAACCACTCTGAAAACACAATTACATGCACTGGCTTTGCAAAGCCACTTCCTAATTGCTGACTGGAAAAGCCGTGTATCAATTCTCAACCCAGTTCAGCTGGGACATATTCACAAATCACACACCAATGAATGACACATGCAAACACTGTTGGCAGTAGTAGCTGCAGGAAAGGGGAAAAACAGGGCAGAGAAAGTAAAAGTGTAATATAACACCATGTAAGAACAAGGGATGAGAATAGTTATGGATGGAAAACCAAAATGACAATTTCAAAATACTCCACATGCAGAGAAGGTTCTTCAGCAGTACTTTGTGGTCCCCTCAAACATTTTGCTTTGCTGTTTTGGAGGAAACAAGTTAGCTTGGAATTTCTCAGTCACTATGAAATAAAAGGCCGGTATTGATTTCTGTGCAAAAACTGCGGCTCCGAAGGGCTGTATTTGGTAAACAGCAAATAGAAATGGTAAATGTTTTAAAAATGGGAGGTGACCATTACCTACAGAGTTTCCATTTTAATTTTCTTTCTCTCAAATGAAAGGATGATTCACTATGATAGCTGTAAGCCATCTCAACATGTGCAATAGTCAGATATTTGATGCAATTCTCAGGTGAATGAAGGCAAAAAGCAATCTTATTCTCACAGTTTATTGCTATAATCCTAGTAATTAACTCTTTATCATGTATAGACCTCAAACACAAATGTAACCTGACATTCCTTTATGTGGTGTAAATAACTAACAGCATTCCATATAAATATTGGAATTAGGCTAACAGCACAGTTAGCCTAACATGATTAAAATAAACAAATTGAACCTCTCAAAGGCGCTGGAGCTCTAACAGTCTGCCTCTTCAATGTGTCAGATGGTCCCACTCCCAAGTGTAACCTATCATATACCCCAGCAGATCCTACAGAAACAAATAAGCAAACCCATCTAAGCAAGCAAAGCACAGAAGTTTGTTTTCACAGAAGCTGGTTATCATTCCAAAAGTGGACCATCAAAATTATGCAGGGAAGCTCAAGGTGGACTTTTTTTTCAGAATCGAGGTGAAGGAAATCAGCATAATTTGCATCACATCTAATTTTTGCAACCTATTTCTCACTGCTGGTGTAGGTTTTAGCTTGGGACTATATTTGGTAAAGATGCAATTATAATGAGGGGAAGAATACTGAAAAGGTGTTGTTCTGTGGCCAAAATAAATGAAAAAGAAAAAAAAATAATAGATTATACTCACTTTGCAAATATGCTTGCATAAATAAGGAATGTTGGATAGCAGTAACTGCAAAGTGTATCTGATCAATTTTGGGTCTCCTTTTGCTTGACTGCATATCTATCTGTTAAGATTTGTGTTGTAAACACACCCAGAAGTCCCCTATTTTTCCACTGCTTCAGTTTAAAACATGGCATTTACCAGATTTTATGTTGTATGTGCTGCTACATGGTGAATCAATTTACTTATTAAATACAAAAGCTAGTAAGGTGAATGTATAATTCTTCAGCAACAAATCATAAAGTGTACGTTTCAGTTTTCTCATACAGCTTACCTACTAATTTGTAAAACTGCTCAGATTAAATCAACTGCTGTCTCTCCTTTACAGCGAAAAGTATAAACGCAAAGCATTTCAGCCAGTCCATCTTCCCTACCAAAATCACAATACTTCATCACCCCAGTTATTTTCCAAAAGAATTATCAGTTATGATATGCAGAAGTTACGCTATTCTTTTCATAGCTAAGACTGATACCAGGTTACTCTTCTGCCCCTTTGGTTTAGTACTATTGTAACCTGCACTGGTGTATCTCATTTGCCTAGAAATTACAAGATGTACACCGAGTATAAACTAGGTTCTTCCTTTGAACTTTGAGAGTGGTCATATTTTTTAATGCAGAATGCCAGAAAATGACTAAACCATTTTTATTTCATTTTACATTTCTTTGATCCTAGATCAAAGGTAACTTTTTACTGGTCCATCATACTTCCCATAAGTTTCGTTTCTTTGTAAATGCACTTGCCAGCTACATATAAAAAAAAAATAAAATCTATGAACAAATTTTGCTGTTCACAAATTATTGACTTAGTTCTGCTTCTACTGGTATCAGCAATTATTTTGCCATTGATTTGAGAATACATATAATTATGTTCTGTGCGATTACATAGATATGGCACCTTCTCTTCAAATCTCTTCAGCAGTTCCCGCTGAAGGCAGATTACATGACTTTCTCAGCCATAATCAGGAGCTTCAACACTGAAGTCTGCCTAATCTCGCCCAATTAGAAAGCTAATGCTCTGTTCTGGTGATAGGATTGATTATGTTCAAGATTTCAGCATGTCAGTGTCTCATGATCATTTCTCCTTTCAGTTCTCAAGCTGAAGATCTTTTTACTGCCTGCATCATTAAATACAAGAAGAAAAACTTATTCACTGCATTCTAAATTTTCATGCAGCGGACAAATAGAATTATTTTATTCTTATAATGATTTCCTTCACTGAATTACAGGCCTAGCTACAGAATCTTCAGAAACACCATTATTTGCTAATTTGTATGGGAAATTTTCGTAATTGTTAGTATAAACAGAAAAGTAATTTATTTCTCAACACTATTTCAAAGGACTAAGGTATTTAGAAGATATTTAATTTTGTAATTTTTTAAAATAATGTTATTTCCTTAGCTTACAGAATAAAGATAGTGAACACAATGCTATATGCATTAAGATTTATATTAAAATTATATCAAGTTAAAACTTCCTATCCTACTTGCCTTAGAAGTACTTCTAAGAGAAACATCCTACCACATTAGAACAGCTGTCAGTCAAAATATGTGACAATCTTTAATATTTTACTTGAATAAATATCCAGTTAAGAAGAGTATGCAAATCTTCAGTGGAGTTAAAGACAATGCCATATTCATATCAACAAATATATTGGAGTCATAAATGTGTTCTTAGGGCCCTAACTTACATCATTGAAGTTCATGGATTTTTAGTCATTCTGGTTAGCATGAGCAGGATGAGAAGCTGTCACAGAGTTGTAGCTCAGACACAATGGTCTGTCATGATATTTAACTGAAGTTCATTAAATCCTTTGAAAGTTTTGACACAAGTACGTAACCAGTGGAAAAGTTGGGTAATTAAGGAACTGAAAATTAACTTACTAATTTCAGTGAGCCAACCCCAAATTTATATGAGGATAAACATTATTATTATTTTTCTTATTCAGGAACAGGTTTTGCTTTTCCCAGCCCCTAACTGAAAGTGCTTCCAACATGCATTATTCTTAATTACCTCAGTCTCCCTAGTTACCCGACTGTAACTGCTCTAAGAATGGAGACCACTGTTTTGTTATGGTTGTCTACAGCATCTCTCAGTGTGGGAGGGTAGGAAGGAATGGGACTGACCTGCAACAAAACCAGTAAGCAGTAACTCTACAGAAAACTTCAAAATGTTACGTAGAGGTGATGTTACTTCACCCTTACTTTTGGGTCTTTCCCCAGATTAGTGATTAACAGAAGGAAAGGGATGATTCTACTTTTAGCGTATATTTGAAAAGTCATATTTTATTGAAAAAAATGTTATTGTCTTTAAAAATAAAAAGAGGATTTCTCTTTTCAGAAGGTAGACTTGAAGAAATCCATTTCTCAGAAAAAGATGGTAGAAAAAATGAATCCTTTCAAATAACAAAATTTCAAAATTTCTTTGCAGTAATCTCCTTATAAAATATAACTACAGTAAAATTACATTATTGATAAAGAAAAGCACAAGAGATGAAAATATCAGAGCTTCATTAGCCAATATATGTGCATCACTATCAGTGCTGCACAAATGAGCGAGAGTAAGGATACAAGAGATCAGAACCTTAATTTCTGAAGTACTGAGTAGCAAAAACCTTCATAATATAGCAACCAGAAAAAGTAACAGAGATTAAACAATGATAAGCTGTACTTAACTGGAATTGTGTTGTATAAAGAGCACATATTTAGATCTCTCTTATGAAATATGAAGGTATCACTGCAAGCAAAAATTTGTGTATTTTTTATAAATTAGTGGCAATGACAAAGATGTTTTCACTCTCACACTTTTACCTTTATCAAAAATTACTTCACAAGCTACATTCGGTCAAGATAGCCAGTGTCTGAATTGGAGAACTGTCAGGAATAAATCTGCTGCAGATAATGTTTACATTTTCTTTGGCATCCCTGTTTCATTTGCACTTAAAGCAAACCCAATCATTAAGAACAGAGTGATACCCTCTTTTTGTTATTTCATCAAATTGTATCCTCAGTAGTAAAATCACTTTTACCAAAATTCTTCCTGTAGTTTTTGATGCATGTTACAATCATCTTTATTCTCATCTTAAAGATACCTAAGGAGCATGACTTCATTTCATTACATTGTCACATTTCACCGCATAGGTGATCACATCCATCCACTGATCTTCTTCTTGTCTATTAGTAATAAGAAAAGTACTTTCTGGCTTAGAGGTGTTAAATAATAGTTATATATTATTATAAATACACCTCTCAACTGCAACAGATTGTCAGATTTAATTTTGGGAAGAGAATCACTGAGCAAATTGTTATTATAATAATGCATAGAATGCTCCTGCAATTAAAGCTGGGTTGACTTTCTATTTTAAAGCCCACTATGCAGTCTGTAATATTCCAGCACTCTAAAATAGCCTGGGGCTTTGTGAAGAATATGCTGTTAGTAAAGATGGAATATTTCTTTTTTTCTTTTCTAAAAACAGTATATAGATTTCTGCTTCTTCCTACTGAGATGAAAATAATCTTTTCCTGTTTTGAACTTACATCTAGCAACATTTTCAAAGAGCTATTAGATGGAGCTGTTTCAGTGTATTAAAAAATTATAGTATTTGTAAGTTTGGAAAACCATTATTGAGCATGCAGAGTAATTACTTTTCATAACGTCATTTATCATGACATTGATTCTCTCATTTATCTTCAAGGGATTTTGTTTCCCATCCCACAATCCCAATGATGTCAGTGCAGTTGTACTGGGATGACACTACAATAACAGAAGGAAAACATGCCATCTTCATTTCCATAGTACCTTTCATGCCAAAATCACTTCAAAGCACTGTAAAAAACATAGTCATCAAAACCACAAATTTGTTTCCCACATTAAAATACAGTATTTAAAATACTTGTCCTTTGGCTTCATATGTATTGGTGGAATTAATACTTTAAATGTGATGAAGTAATGAAAGTGATGATGGTGAAACTTAATCTTGCACGAGCTACAAACTTGTGAGTATACGCCTATGGAACACAAACAATTTAGGAGCGGAAATAATTTCCTCCTCTCAGCTCACAGCCTTCCAGTCTTCTCTTCCCCAGTGACTGCCTGTCACACCTTTTTTCTCAGCGTAGCCAGAATTATTGCCAAGATGAAAAGGAAAATGCTGGAATAATACTTTAAAACAAGGTATAACATCAGTAAAGCATAACTAGATGGATTTTAACAGCATTAGGGAAAAAAAGGAAGATTAAATACTACAACTTCTGATTCAAGCATTTTCTAAAGTACAGTTTTCCTTTTGTCTCTCATTACAAGAGACCATGTGTTGTGGTTTTGCTCCAGCCAGCAGCTAAGAATCACACAGCTGCTCACTCACTTCCCCCTGGTGGGATGGGGGAAGAGAATTGGAAGAGTAAAAGTGAGAAAAACTCATGGGTTGAGATAAAGACAGTTTAATAAATAAAGGAAAATGCTGTGCATGCAAGCAAGGCAAGACAAGGAATTCATTCACCACCTCCCATGGGCAGGCAGCTGTTCAGCCATCTTCAGGAAAGCAGGGCTCCAGCATGCCTAACAGTGACTTGGGAAGACAAACCCCATCACTCTGAATGTCCTCCTCTTCCTTCTTCCTCCAGCTTTATGTGCTGAGCATGACATCATATGGCATGGGATATCCCGTTGTTCAGCTGGGGTCAGCTGTCCTGCCTGTGTCCCCTCCCAACTCCTTGTGCACCCCCAGCCCACTCATTGGTGGGGTGGTGTGAGGAGCAGAAAAGGCCTTGGCTCTGTGTAAGCACTGCTCAGCAGTAACAAAAATATCCCTGTGCTACCAACACTGTTTCCAGCACAAATCCAAAACATAGCCCCATACCAGCTCTATGAAGAAAATTAACTCTATCCCAGCCCAAGCCAGCACACAATGATTTTTCATGAACTATTATGGCAGTTGCTTATATCCAACAGTAATAATTCTTTCAGACACAAACACTTCAAAATGAAAGAAGTGCTGTCTGTGTTAGCAAGTAGCACAGGGCGATAAGAGTCAATTTGTGCAGTGAAATCACTGGTGCTGAGGACCAATGTCCTTTCTGCCTGTATTTCAGGCGTTGGTCCCATGAACTGAATAACCATCAGTGGCTAGACTGCATTAGATGCACTGGGATGCACATCCTGATTCAGTATTCTCTGAGACTGTTTTGCAATGCAGACCAAAGCTAAGTGAGATAGTTGCTTCACAACTAAAAAACTATTGAAGGTGCACCTTTAATTAATTTGATGATGCTAAGTGAATATTGAACCAATGCCATGGCCTAGTGATGGGAAATAAAGCCTGATAAAGTTTACCAAGGTTTACATTTAAATGTGTGCATTTTTCTACAGAGAAACTAGTTCTTTTTATGTGCAAGTTTATGACTTACACAATAATTTGAATCAAATTTACTAAGTGTTAGTGCATCCAAACTTACTAACTTTATTCCTAGAAAAACACTGAAGATGGCCCAAAAGAAACATGATTAGGCAAGCTCTCAGCACAGATACCCAAATCATGTAAGGCATGATTGGAAGTCCTTTTTTTCTTTTTTTCTTTACTTTTTTTTCTTTTTCTTGTATTGTTTACTATTATTATCTGGGTTATCCACCACCCAACAGTCTTGATCATAGTCCTAAATAATAAGCAAAAATAAAGACATTACCTGGTTTGAAAAAAATTGCAGTATCATCTTCAAATATAAGGAAAGTAGATAGATAAGGTGGGTGCAAGGAAAGGGACAACAAAGTAGCAATTAAACAAGAATGTTATGCAGAATTATAAATGTAACTGTTGCTAAAAATTAGCATGGTGTAGTCGTTATAAGTGTCATGGGAAAATATTTGGGAAAGAATTGCGAAACAAATTACTTCATTTTTTTTGTCACAAGAGTTTTTCCCAACCATAGGGACAACAGGAGAGAAAGCAAAATGGAAACAGAAACTCCTTTTCAGCTACTTGCAAGGAGTAGATGCTTGCTGGGCAGAGGATACTGTGAATGTTGCTGGGATGAAGACTGAAATCAGCCTTCCTATATGTCTGTAATACAGTGGAGCAGGACAGGTGCTAGCAACAAAACATCTAAAGGACAGGCAGTGGTTGTTTTTACTGCAATAATTGAAAACTGAATGAATATGACATGAGAATAGTGTCCAATTTTTTTCACTTTGGGAAATGCAACGGAATTGAGTAGATACATAATTGTCTAGAAAACCTTTCTTCCTGTACTACTTCAAGATGCACCCTGTATATTCATGAAAAGTAAAATACAGAATAAGTTAAATATAGCTACTTAGTCATTTGCTTCAACAGGTCAGTGTAGGCACAAAAAACTTGTACCAAATGTACAAAGAAATAAAATCAGATTAGTCTGGATTTCTTTTTATGATTACCCTTCCTTTGAGAACATTAAACAACAGAAATAAAAATCATGCATCTGGAAAGAGTGGGATCATCCCTCTACTCTTTGTCTTTCCTAATGTCACAAACATGCAAAGGCTGTCTTATACAATGTAAGACCCCATGGCAGGGGGGTTGGAACTAGATGATCTTTAATGTGTCTTCCAACCCAAAACATTCCATGATTCTATGAAGTGTAGCTCATGAATAATAAAGTAAATACAATAACAAAGCAGAAAGTATCAAAAGCAAATCAATTAATCAGAACCAATTTTTGATAGCAAACTCCTTACCATTTTCAAGTTGATAAAGACTTCTATCACTTATTAGTCGCTGTAGTATGGGGGGGGGG
>VXBL01006447.1:0-14784 GCA_013400195.1 Aramus guarauna | reverse complement strand
CCGATCTGCAAAGGCTGTCTTATACAATGTAAGACCCCATGGCAGGGGGGTTGGAACTAGATGATCTTTAATGTGTCTTCCAACCCAAAACATTCCATGATTCTATGAAGTGTAGCTCATGAATAATAAAGTAAATACAATAACAAAGCAGAAAGTATCAAAAGCAAATCAATTAATCAGAACCAATTTTTGATAGCAAACTCCTTACCATTTTCAAGTTNAAATACAATGAAACATTACAAAAAACCCCCATGTTCATCAGCAATGTCTCCATAGAGAGATGAAATTTGTCTATATTCTTTCTTGCAAACTTACATTCCAGCTGGAACCTAAAAATGCAGGTCTTCTGCTCTTAAAATTACAGTGCAAATCCCTATCTGCATTAATAGAGGATAATCATTCAGATAAAAACTATGTTTATTTACCTTGCCACTACTCTGTAACTTCTTCTGACAGCTGATTTCATTCTGTGAAGTAGATATAAGATCTAAGAATCATAAAGAATTGAAAGAAACTCATTTAGTCCATTCTCTTGTCCAAAGACAAGATCTACATTATTCACAGCACCTGTCCTTAAACCTTCAGTGACAAAGATTTTACAATCTGTCCAGGCCACCTACTTCAGTATTTAACTACCTGAGGGTGAAAATATTGGCTTTTTTATTTTTCTTAATATAAACCTTCCTGCAAACTGAACTGTTATTTCTTGTCCTACCAGAGCAAACACTGGCATTCCCCATGCCATTTTCAGATACACTTTGTGTATTTTAACACAGTTCTGAGAGCTTCCTCGAGCCTGTCTTCCTTTGGCTGAACAGCCTGAATTAATTTAAAGATGTTAGATGGGTTGTTTTCCAGCAGGTTATTCTCATGGATCCTTTGGAGCTTTTCTCCAGTTGTCCAAAACTTTCTTGAAATACAGCGATCAAAACTGAACAAAATACTCCAGGCTTTATCAGTTTCAAATACAGTGGACATATTACTTCATATAGCTTACTGATGATATTCTTATTTAAGCATCTAAATATTGTGCTTGATTATTAGACAGTAGCACAACAGAGCTGATAGATATTTATGATAACTACTAGTACTCCCTGATTTTTCTTTTTAAATTTGTCATTCTCCAACCTGCATTTTGCATTTTAATGTTTCAACCTCCTTCACGTTGAAATATTTCTCATTTATGCCCTTAACAGTTTTTCTCCTAAGTATCTGCTGGCATTCCTGACCTCTTTTTTCTATTAGAATCCTTTCCAATGCGATTTTGTTTACTAATGATCTTTTTATTCTCTTCCTAGGATTCATGAATTCTATAATTTCACTACCACAATCATCAATATTGCTTTTCACCTTCAAATGCTCAAACAATTCCATACCTGTGATTTCAACGTCAGATGCATTTCACCCTGTTTTCCTTCCTACTGTAAATAAAAAAATTTGGACACTATGTTCCAAGAACCTGTTCATACTTTGCATCCTGCTACATGCTGTGTACTTCTACCAAAGTTCAGACTAGTCTGAAATTATTTCAGCTACCTTATCACCTTGGATTTATGTTTTATATTTGACTAACTATGAAAGCACCTTTTTTATTTTTCTCTCTTATTGTCACCATGAACTTTAAACAGGTTTATCTCCTGACAGATTCTGCCTCTCGGAGCACGTATGTATGCCTCCATATACAGAGTAATACCTTATTCCTATTCTTTTATCTGTCCTTCCTAATAAGGTTTAACATTCTAGATTCATATTTCAATCATGAGATTTATCCTATGAAGTTACTGTTAGGCCAAACAGTTCATAATCTTGAGACGATAATAAGATTTCCAGCTCTTTGTTTTGACACTTTGTGTGTAAGTATACCATACTAAAAGAAATTACTTAACTTGGTGGTTTGTAAATAAAATATAAACTCAGTCCAATTCATATTAAATTGAATGTAATTAATCTTGGACAGTTAGGTTTTATCTGCTTAATTTGTTTTTGTCCTCACTGCACAAATGAGTGCATTACTCACTAGGTTTCCAAACAGTGCAAATTTTAGCATGTTTTTTAAACTTGGCAAACTCATAACTCTAAAATGAATTATCCACATTAAAAAAATAAAATAAAAAATAATATTTAGAGTAATAGAACTTTTTTTAAATGATAAAATGTCTGATGCAAATCTTAGATGCACAATTGTTCAACAGCTAAATAATGCTGAGAAGATGTCAAGCTATGGTAATGTCATTATTAGCCTATCACCAAATACCTGTCCCGGCATCAAAACATATTTATATTATTATGACTTTTTTACCTTAGGAAAAAAAATATTTTGAAGTTGTTTTACAGACTTGTAATACTAACATATATCAACAACAATGAATGGACTTGCTGGTACAATTTCAAAAGCATCCTTACACTTTCATTTAATTTCCCTTAAGATCATTTACAGCCCAACAAGAAAACTTTTTAAGCCCATTGTTTCTTTTTGAGAGTTCCTTTAATTACTGTTTTAGAAAGATATTAAACTAATATGATTTAGAATGTATCCTTTGTGGAAAGTGCACCTGAATTTGAATGTTATTTTAATATATTGTATATTTTAATATATTTATTTTTATGTCTTGTTCAATGAATCATTTATGAACATTCTAGAAGGTAAATAATATGATTTGGTAATAAAAGCACAGTACATCTGTTATGTCTGAAGCAAATAGTTACTCAGAGTCCTAGGGAAACTTAGGAAGAGTAAATGGTTGCAGAACTGTGAGCAAGAAATTTATCTGAAAATTCACATTTCAATCCCTGTGATTCCCTAGCAGGATATGCCCTTAGCCAGTGAAATAGAAATTAAAGCAGTTAACAAGATCTTTTGTTAATCAGACCAGAGAGGAATCACACTGTTCATAGTGGCTACTAAAACGTAACACCACAATTTCCAAATAAACTTTTTCTTGGTTAAAAGACACATCACATTGTTCTTCCAGATTCTGAGAGCTGATCATCACTGCAGGCATGCCGTATGCAAACTGAACCTCTTTGCTCCAGCCGAGGCTGTACTATGCACACTGCACGATTCATCTTTGCAGGAGAGCAGGCAGTGTTTGCACCATTAACCTTCCCTGAGATTTTACTGGGGGAAGCTTTCTGTATCATTTTGATGTGATTACATAAGATTTGTGGTATGGAAACCACCCTGAACAGAAACACCTTTGGAAACGTCCTTGCCATGGACGTGAATTGATTTAAAAAATTACTAGATGCACAATGGCATGTATTGAGTTTGCTTGAGAGAGAAACATAATAGGGAGGTTGTTCATTCATGTAAACAGCTAGATATAAAACAGAATAGACATAGTATGAGAATAATTAATTCATAGTTGTATTTAT
Organism: Aramus guarauna; assembly: GCA_013400195.1. Lineage (NCBI taxonomy): Eukaryota > Metazoa > Chordata > Aves > Gruiformes > Aramidae > Aramus > Aramus guarauna. Next base: position 11,409 of record VXBL01006447.1, on the reverse strand, counting down.
GGAATTTCTAAGAGTACATTAAGAAAGTACAATTCACATTTGCCAGTCTTAAAAATCAGGACTTAAATCACATTGCAGAAGAGCATAAACTAGTTTTTTAGTCCTGAGTGGCACTATTCTTACCTGAGATGATACATAACCACAATTTTAAATACAATCTTGACTAGTAAGTTTGCTACTAAGTGCCATTGACTAAGGCTTGGTTCTAAGTGCATTTCTGTAAAATTTTGTGTAAAGTTATTATTTTCATCACTTTAATTGAAATTATGTTACTAGCTTTATTTCAAGATAAATTTCTAAATTTTTCACTCTGTAAAACTCCCATAATTCTCATATGACAACATAATCATAATCATAATCAAATAAAACTATTGTTATTAACAATTTGCCCAGTATTCCTGGAACTACAGCCTAGAAAGTCTGATGTTCACTGCAGAGAAATTGGCAGAAACAATACTAAAACATAAATGATGGACACGTGGATAAATACTGGTAAAGAAGGAAGTGTGAACTTAGATTTTAGAGGTAAATCATGTTTCACAAATCTTTTGGACCATGTTCTAGGTATATCCCAGCTCTTAATTTTTCTATTACATGTGATCCTCCCAGATGCAGCTCTCCGTCATTCTTAATATACCGAATGCTCCTATACCCTTTCTTACATTATACTAAATATACTTTTAAATGTCAGCTAGCTCCTGGCACAAGCTCAAAGATGGGAAAATCACTTATTTGTTCAACACTGAGTACTTTTTAATGTTGTTGCTTTACCATTTTGTTAACCTATCTGCTGTACACATTAGTTTTCCACCTTTTTTTGCTATGTTAAATCTGTCTCTTTCAAATCTGGAAATCCTATGTCTAAAACTGTGGTTCCAAAAATCATTTACTTTGGTGATGAGACTGTGGAACTTTAATTTTACCTGTATTTTTTTAATGGAGGGCACCTAGCTGTCTCTTGAAATGCTCTTTCTCAAATGTAAGACTACGGTAGGTTGCAAAAATGAAGACAGCAACTTTGAGGTAGAAGCAGAAATGATTGTGGGAACTAAGTAGAGCATTAGAAAAAAATGTGTTAAAATATACATGTTTCCAGAGGAAGAAGGTGGACATGATCACTTTGCAGTAGCTGATGTCTGACCACTTGCATCAGTCAAGGTAAGAAAGGAAATTAAATTGTATGTAGAAATTCCAGAAGATACATGCCACAATCTTAAAGAAATGTCTGTATGGGATTTTTGTTTGTTTGTTTGTTTTCCATCTACTAATGCAACTCTATTGGTGTTTCTAACAGTGGAGGCTACAGTATAGGCAGGATTGAGATGTTATCACCATGTCATCTGGTCCTACTCAGGGCACTACTAGTAGAGGAAAATACTTACAGATTTCTCTAGAAAAAAAGACATTTTACTGCCTGTAAAGATGAGATAATTATCAGTGTTGTGAAGAGAACATTTGAACAATCGTAAGAGACACAGTAGGATAGGATCAAGGTACCTCTCAAGAAAGTCAAAAGGAAGGTCTGAACTGGTCAGGTTCAGACAGGATGTGTGGGTATCTGATGTTTTGAGAACATCTGATGTTTTGATAACAAAACAATCCATGCTGGAAAATCTCAGATTTCCTAAATTGTCTCACTTCCTGCCTATTTCTAATCGCAACAACTTGTACCAGGATGTTTGCAACAATTGTTCATATTTCAGAAAGCAAAACTGGATGCTGACAAGGAAAATTGCAAAGCTCAATTTAAAATTTTTAGTCTAGGGAGTGAATCTATTGTTTGAATTGTTTAACTACTCTGAGCAATTAATTTAGCCTGTCTGCAAAAACTTCTTACTTATGATTAACAAATCTTTTAAAATCTGGTTTAGAGTCACAGATAAAGTGTTATCTGTAGAAAATATTAACTAAAATAGCAGTGATTTTGTGTGTATACTAATACTGGAATAATAAACCCATTGATTTTCAGATAGCAATATGCTGAAAGTATAAAATTTCCTGTGAAACCTTTTCAGATGTTTTTAATTTTTCTATAGACAAGATAAGGAAAACTAAGACATTACATAGTCTGTTCTTCTATCTAAACAAAAGTTTTTCAGATAATCTAATTGGAAGCAATTATAGCACAAAAATTACTAACTTTGTGGCAGATAGTTAATTCTAGTTTTCTCTCCACTATTGATATTTTTGTGTTGTACAGCATGTTGGATTCAGAGTTACCTACTGTTTAATTATTAAAAATTCAGTTCAAGCTTAACTAGTTTACAAATTTAGTATATACTTGCCACAAACAGTATTATAAATATAAATATTACATAAACACAGATGTAGCAGCATAAATATTAGCTATTCATGAGGCCTTATGGGATAGGCAGGGAAATTAATATCCCCATCATTTGGTTGACAGGATTCAGATTTCTTTTTCAATCAGAGCAAGTCAAAGTAGGAAAAAGACCCTGACTCCCTGTTTTAGAGACACTGAACTACAGCAGCATAGTGTCTCAAATGTTTTTGCCAGTGGCTTGTAAAATTTCTCAGATTCATTCTTTTTAGAAAATATGTAACTATTAGTGGTACCCAGCAACAGGAAAAGGGGCAACGGGCACAAACTGGAACACAGGAAGTTCCATCTCAACATGAGGAAAAGCTTTATTGTGAGGGTGACAGGGCACAGGGACAGGCTGCCCAGAGAGGTTGTGCAGTCTCCTTCTCTGGAGATATTCAAAATTCACCTGGACACGATCCTGTGGAACCTGCTCTAGCAGGGGGATTGGACCAGATGATCTCCACGAGTCCCTTCCAACCCCTACCATTCCAGGAATCTGTGTGATTATGAATAATATCTGTGTCTCAGAGACAATGGTGGCAGTGCCCTTTGACTATGGTAAGTTTTCAACTTCAGCCTGTATTTAGAGACTTCTCTACTTACCTGATTTACTTAGATGCAAGATTGTTTTTCCGGCCCCAAACTCAAGCTTTCCAAACTAACTTTATTATTCAATGCTCCTTTAGACCACATATTATAATTTCATGGGTGTAGCCTGCATCTCAGCTAACCCACACCCTTTTAGAAGTTCCAGACCTTGTGAATAAGCACTTAGGTAACACGTAGAGAATCAGAGGAAGAAGCAGGAAAACTACTGGAGAGTAAGAACTGTGGACTAAATAATTTGTAAGCAGCCTACACTTATAAAACTGCTCAAGTGAAGAGGATTTTTGCCTCTTTATTTTAAAGAAACCAAAGTTTCACATGTGAGAAAGAAGTCTGAGACTTTGAATTGTTACTAATTACTTTCCATATGTATCGTTACTTTCCCACAGCTCTGTAACATCCACTTGACTAACGCTTATATCATGTATTTTTGATGCAAGTACCTGTCTTTCTAAATATATCCATAGCTCCAATTTGTGCTGCTGTCTTTACACAGCCAAGTCCCTGTACAAAAAGCAGTTCCACACACTGCTCTGTCCAATATAATCAAAGCCTTCCGCAGAACCATTTATGCCATATAGATTGAGAAATCACAATGTGCTGAATTAAGCCATTCTTTTTGAGGTAGGCAAAAGATTATGACTGATGCCATTTAGAATGCCAAATTTCTAAAATGTCTCTTCCTCCAAAGTGTCCTAATAAGTTTTCACTTTAGTATTATCACCACACCTTAATTATTCAGACTCAAATACTCCTTATCCCTTGATAAATTTAATCCTTCTTTATAATCTTATCATAGACTGCGCTTTCTGCAAAAAAAAACAGGAAAGTAGTTGGTTTGAAAATATGTTTAATTGTCCGCTTACACCTAAGAGACTGTGCATGAGTGAGAACGCGTTGCTTCCTACTAGCCCCCAGGAGATCCCTTCGAACGGGGCAGCCAGAGCCGTTCCTCTATCACCATCTAGTGGGGAAGGGACGGGAGGCGCTGGCGGGCCGCGCAGGGGCTGCGCAACCGCGGTCCGAGCGCTACTCGCAACGCCAGAGCACGCATCCGCTTCCCGGCACCTTCCGCAAACGCGCACGTCACGTAGCTGAACTCCGTATGTGTGAAAGCAGGTTCTTGACCGAATGCCCAAACTGACAGATTTCACGTTATCCGCTTTATCTGAATCGTTATGTCCTGAGGTCATCTAGCTCTCAGATAGGAGACTAAACTGAACGTTGTATCAGAGATGTTAAAAAACCCAGCCCAACACCTCTGGGTACAGCTCCTTTTTTAACCTTTTACCATTTCAGACTGAATCAGTCAGCATATTTTTGAATTCCATAAATTCCATGCTTGGAGGTTAAAAACGACAAACTCTTCCCTGTTATTCAGAGTAAACATTCTCTGCAAATAATGGGTTTCTTGTAAATTCACGAGCCACAAAACTGGCGTGATTATTTTAGGGAAATAAGACAACTGGACATAATTCGCTCAACTCCCGAAATGAGGACAAAAGAAAAAGACAAAAATGGAAGAAGGCTTTAGGGTAAAAATTCGAAGAATAAGAGGAAGACTTCTAACACCTCTTTTCCTTTTTGCAACTTCAAAGCAGTAACTCTAACAAAATGGTAAAGGAAAAAATGGGTTCTAGGACAAATTTTATATCAAATAGGCCAAAATGTAAAAGCTCTATTGATATTTTCAGGGACATTAGGTGGTCATGGTAATTATTCAGAAAATTCTACTGGGGCTGAGTATTCTAGTGTATGTGCTTCCAAACTAGATTTCAACTATTAAAGGGTGTCACTTCTCTCTTCACATGTCAATATAGAGTTTAAAGTTCTTTTTCTGACCTAGCTATGTATTCCCATACCCACATACATGTCTTGTAAATACAGTCCTAATACTGAGTTTCTGGACATAAGATCTAGATAGAAGCTGACAGATGCCATGAGGTGCATTCAGTTTAAAGCACTGTAAAAAAACATTGGTATGGACAACCTTAAATATCATCTAAAGGCAGCCAAGGTGCCTTCTACGAGGAAAGGTTTATAGGTGTTCTGAAAGACTGAACTCAGAGTAGAAATGAAGTTTTTATATTACCTCCTTGTTTATTTCTGAAGGAAGAAAAACAAGCTGTGGATTTTAACAAACAAAACCAAAAAACCCCAAACAAACAAACAAACAAAACAAACCAAAACCAAATCAAAAAACCACAAAACCCCCCCAAACCCCAAAGAATCATAGCCATTTGCAAGGCTGTAGTGTGAGAGTAAAGAGATCCTTCCTGGAGTCTAACTGGAAAGGGGATCAGGAGGTCAACAGAATCAACCACCACTTCAGAAGTTCCCAGTGCTCCCAACACTTCCTCATATGAAAAGGAAAGCTCTGCATTTGACTGAAAAGAAGCAAACAATAAAAATCACTGACTGAATACAGTGCCATAGTTCACCCTTTTTTTAAAAAACTTGCCCAAGTTCTGTAAGCAAAAGCAGACATTTCTCATATGCATTGTATTAAACAAAGTCTTGCAATTTATTGTTATCTTTTGCAAAATGGTTTCCTTCTCTTTTTACTTTTAAGCGTTGTGGTTGCAGTTCTACACTGTATGTGCTTTCTACATTAGAAAACTAGGTGTAATGTTGAAAGACCAATGAAATTTGTGAAACACTTTTCAGACAAAAAGTTATACAGTTGTAATAAATTTAAATATTCTAATGCCTAGTTTGTTACAGGAAATATGATACCAATATTCATGAATTGTTAGATACCAGCACAAGGAACTCACCTTGCTTGGCCTTAAGCTGTCTAGGAGCTGCAACTCATATATCCATTCATACAACATAGGAGGCTTCTGGAAAAAGCTCTCCTGCACTAGCACAGGTGACACACACTTCTTGTACAAGTGTTTCTACCAGAAGTCTTTCTATAGGTTCCTTGCTACCAACATATGCTTAATAACCTTCAGAACTTGGAGTAAAAGTAACAATTTTCTTCTGCATTTACTTTAAGCTATATACCTCCCTTTCTTTCTAAAAAATGTAAATGGCTCTTACCGTACAGTTCAGTATGGTTCAGAGCATTGTCCTGCGAGAATTACAGAATAAATGAGAATGGATAGAAAAAAGAGTGGTCCAAAGAAGGAACCCTGATCTGGAAAAGATGTCAAAGATGGAAAATACTGAAAGAAAAACATTTAATTGCAGCCATTAAGGTCAGGGAAAACTCCAAAGAGATCCAGTGCTGTGAACTCAAGAGACAATCTGAGGAAGGTTGAGGGGGTTTCTAGTGTTCAATACAGTCAAGAGACTGAAGCAACCAAGAACTGCAAAGAAGGTGATAGGTTTCTTACATGCTTTTATTTAGGATAACTGAAGCTTTCTGAGGGATTGAATTGCCACTTGAAGTTGAGGAGAAGTAGGAACAGAGAAATGGAGTAATAGTTGAAGAAACAGAAATTTGATCCAAATGAGCCCTTACATTACATTATTTTTAAAAGTATGTACATGTGCTATGATTTTCTTGAATTCCCCAGCAACTGCAATTGGGAAAGACTGTATATTGAAATCCATACCATCTTATCATAGACATGTAAGTGCTTAAATTGAGAAATGCAACTTAGGACCCCAGGTTTCAGGTCAGGACGCATCCGTGTCTCCAGTTATTGCTCAAGAGAAAAAACTCAGTTGTTTCTGACAGGTGACTTAGCTTACCTGAGAGGAGCAACTGCTCTCCACTGAGGGAGGGCAGCGCACAGCCTCAAGGCGTGAGGAGAATGCTGACCCGGAGCAGCAGGTAAGCACCATGCAGGATCTACAAAATTCTCCACGGGAAAACTTAAGAAAGAAAAAAAATCAGTGACACAACCAGTATTAAAGCGTTGTCATGTAAATGTCACACAATTACTAAGAAGAAAACATGTCGATGACTCTACTTGATGGCATTTAAGTCCATCTTGAGAGTCAGTAGTCATTTCCCCCATTTCACACTGCCCATGAGAGACAGTTCTTACAACCCTGACCTGTTTGTGGTGTTTAAGTGTGACAGAGCTTGAGGCAGGACCCAAGTCTCTGAAAGAGAAAACCTTTTCTAGGGGAAGGTTGAGATTTGGCAGAAAAGGAGTTAAAAGCTGAGCGTCGGCGCCGAGGAACCCAGCGGACTGTTCCATTACCCGGGGAGAGGGGAATCTACTTACATATTGTTAATTATTCGCTATACAATTAACGACAAAATTTCAAAAGGAGAGCCATAAGGAGTCATTATAAAGTACGAACAGCAGATCTTTGAATTAGAAGAGGTGAACCTGAGGTTTCATCCCGAGGGCGCCTCTCTCCTTTCTCCCGCCTTAGCAAGTTCCACTCAGCCCGGTTTGAGGGAGGAGGCGAGACGGCACCCCGGTAGCGTGTTTGGCGCTGGCAAGGTGCTTTAGGAGCTTTTAGATCCACTTTGATTTCTGCTTTCAGCATCACCAGAGCTTTACTCCTCGCTGCGCAGTGGCTGCTCACAGCAGGCCTCGTTTACTTGGACGGGACTGGGAGGAGAGAAGAAAGGGAGGGCACGGGAGCGGCGATGGGAGATCGGGTTTGGAGTGACAAAGGCGCGGGAAGCGACCACTGCGGGGGCAGCCCGGGGTGCTACTCACTCAGGAGTCCGGCGGCTTTCTTTAGTGCAAATAACAATATAATCTGACGTACTGAGACAAAAGCTGCTCAGTAGAAGAGGTGTAACAAAGAGGCTTGGCTAACGGGTGTCCTGAGCATAAACGCAAGTAACTCGACCAGATATCATAGAAAGCGTTTGAGAACCGGGAGGAGAGCGGCTGAGACCCGCCACAGGCCGCTCTCCGGAACGCGCTCGGGCTTTGGCCTCCCCAGACATCCGACTGCACCCGTGTTTTGGAGTATCGTACATATGTTGGTTGTGATCTTTAGGAGCGATTTAAAAACGTTGGTCTATACAAAAAATACTTCCTGCTATTAACAGATGATACTGTGGCATCTTTGATTCAGATGCCCGCAATAAGAATTTCTCAAGAAAGTGAGGCACTGGGTTATTAGATCTGCAGCTAGACAGAAGAAAGCTGAGGGCACTTAAAATGTTCATGAAGTAGCTTGTGTAAGAGCAGCTATTAGTGATAAACATGAGACTTTCCATCATACTAAAAATATTTCTGTAGAATCATAAGCACGTGCAGTGCTTCCCAGGCAACTATAAAATGCCAAGTCCACTTCCTCTGAGAAACTCTGAAACTTAAAAGCAAACTAAAACCACACAGAATAAACAAATTAGGAGTATAAAATGAGGTGAATAGGAGCATTGTCTTGGGGAAGCCAAATAAACTTTTTGACTTGGCAATTTATTATATTTGATTAATAAGAATATTGTCTCTCCAATTACTCCTAAGTACCAGTTGAGAAGTATAAGCAGTAATACTGTGGTAACACAGTGTGTGGAGAGTCCACATACTCAGGAGAAAGATATAAGAGATTGAACTAAATTACAACCTTAATGGTGGTCTCTGGGGTGCATCAGTGAAACAGCACCAGGAAGTTTGCTTTAGTCATTTTTCCAGCACTGTTTCTTTTTGTAGATAAATAAGGACTCCAGTGCACTAAGGCAGCAATCCAGAACCTTTCCTGAGGTCTACATTAACACATAACCAAAAATAGCTTTTAATTAAGAAAAAGTTGCAGTATGCTTTTGCAGTCAAAGTGAAGTGAATATGCTGGAGGAAACCTGTTAGATTAATAGTACCATAACTTTTTGCTTGGCACATACACAGTTCTAAGAACTTGATCTTAAAATTTCTGCAGACAAAAACATAATCCTAAGGGCAATAATTAGCTATTATTGTACAGCTACTTAAACATGTAGTTGTATTCCTACAGCCAGATTATGTCAGCTTGATAACTTCCCTGAAATTACATGTGAAATTTTCTATTTCAGGCATTTTGGCATCATTATATAGCATTTTGAATGAAATTTTGGGGAACTGGACAAATTACTTCTATTACATATGAAGAACACCAGCCATAAAGAAGTCTGATACAGACATCTCAGAACTGCTTTTAGAAGTGGGCAAAGCAGATAGAGGCCTGGTAAGAAAAATCTTCAATTAAATATATAAATTTGTTTTTATTGTTGGGAGGGAAGGTTTAAAGGAGTGAGAAGGAGAAAAAAGGTATAAGTAACTGCTAAGGATAATCAGTTTGATAGATCTTGAATGTTCATCAGTTACACAGTTTTATACTAAATTCATAACACTATGAAGGTCATCAGAGTGCTGTGTAACACAATGTTCATAATAATGAAACAAAGCCTCACAGACAGGCTATAAAATATGTATGTTACACTCCTTCCCCCATAGGCCATGTTATAGTTTTGAGTTAATGACCAATAATATAGGACTACTAAGCATTTCTCTCACTTTTCAAGTTCTAGCTGATATTAATGAGAAGATTTAGAAAATAAGGAGATCATAAGAATATTGTGACTTACTCTAAAATAAAACCTGATGCTTCCCATTCAAAATTCAAATGGACTACAAAAAGCTGCCTTTACCTTTATGAACCTAGTTTTTAAAAAAGAAGACAAACACCCCAATCTTCTATTAGTACTTGTTGAGATGACCAATTTTTTATGAAACTGCATTCTTAAGGAAAACTCAGATGAGGGTAACGTCAAAATATATAGCCTGTACATTTCAATATGCCCCTACACTGCACAGTCAACTTCAGTACTTCTGAAGATTATGAGGCAACATCCAAGTTCTCAAAGTATAAGCAATATGCTAAGTTATTCACAATCATAAACAGAGCACAACATTTACATTTTGAATAAAAAAAGAACTAAAACATTTTGCACTCTAAATGAAACGTCTGAAACTGGGTGTAAAAAAATGGAAAATAGATCATATTTTCAAGTCTACACATACATAACAATTTTTGTGAAAGAGTATTTTCATATAGGTACTGTTTACACTATACGATACTTTAAAGTATTTATGTATATATTTTACAGTATAGGTTTTACAATTAATCTTTACCAACAGATTATCCCTTATTTAGCTGACTTTTTTTATCCAAATATTATTCAAACACCTTTTCTAATATTAAAATGGCATACCCACCAAAGCAAGTTCTACATTCGCTGTCTGCTCAAAGCCATAGTACATTCTCCTTTTGCCTCTATGAGCATTTGACTAGTCTGTAAACACAATTGCCAGAAAAAAATAAAACCAGTAAGATCACTGCTTATAGAGACACTGTCTTTTAAGCTAGTGTGTTCTTTAAGAGAAACAAGTAGAGATTCATATTTTGGATTATTTTTTGCCAATGAAGAAGAGTCCAAATAGTAAAAGAAGAAAAGGAAGGGCTTTTTTATGGTGCTTCTATCTTTGGGAGCAAGTAAGAAGGAAGCAATCCAAAATATTAGGGAAAACACAGTCTAATGCAGAGAAAAGATAAACATTGCCCAAGAAAATTCAGGAGAAATAAGCACTTTGACCAGAAGAGAGTGATCACTAGTGTAGCCTGGAGTAAACACAAGACTGACCTAAGTCTGGAAATGAGGGGAAATAGCAATGGAACCATGGAAGGTCTCCAAGTAATGAGTAAGCTCAGGAAAAAATCTAGTGAATGAAAGTGTAAAAAATATTTTATGACAGATGTGTATATATTTTCCTGTCAGGAAAATTCATATTTTGAATGCTGCCAGGTTATTGTAATTTGTGGATCTGTTTAGAAGGCAGCTGTCTTTAAAATTGGAAATGTATTCTTACCTGCTTTGACTTGAATGGCTAGTGGATTGTCTCTGTCAGAAAAAATAGATGATGGCATCAGACATTTTGATGCATTGTATTTGTAAAGATTGTGCATACGTTCTTTCCCTCTGAAACCATGGGGAAATTTCGCTCAAAGTCTCAAGTCCTTTTTGGTTGACAGACATCTTGAATCCTTCTTGCTCTGTTTTTCTTAGACCTACATTCCCAGTGACTGCTCAGTCCTGTGTATGGGTTTCTGTGTCTTCTCTGCATCTGTTTGTATGGCATTTTACATCTTTCTTCTCACACATGCCTATCCTCAAATATCCAACAAAACATGTGCCACCCACATGTGTATTTGTTTTGGTTGGTGACATATAGCCATGTTCTTGTGGAGACTGTTCTTTTTCCACAACATTTAATTACTTCTTGCAGTGATTTTAAAGAGCACTGTCTATGACAACTAGCTGCAATATATTTTATCTAACAGCAATATTATGGCTAACAGACCACCTTAATGAATTGAACTCTGTGTGGAAAACATACTAGCAAAAGCACAGGTGTACATATACAGCCTTGCAAAAGCACAGGTATACACATTGCAGCCTGTTCAGGAGAGTCACCATATCATCGAGTACTTGCATTGGATTGCAGTTTTTACAGGCAATACAGTAGAGAAAGTTAGCGAGTCTGCAAAAATGTGCAATAGTAACTCAAAACTATAAA
>VXBL01006445.1:527174-565300 GCA_013400195.1 Aramus guarauna | reverse complement strand
AAAAAAAAAAAAAAAGGTTGAGGAGGAGTCCCAAGAAAATCTTGCACAGTGGTATGTTTAATTGAAAATTTAGGAATATTTTTAGACCTTCTCCATTATAATCAGATATTTATTAGCAATGGGTGGCAGATGGATAAATCCTTTCTGGTTGGACACCTACCATTTTCTCCATCAGTAACTACACTTTTCTGTCAGATGGTATCCCCCAGTGGAAAAGGTTTCCTGTGCAACTGCTGCCAGAAAATGAAGTTTCTAAAGAAATTCAAACTGCCAGCAGACACAATCTTTTCTATTACCAGCTTCCCTCCTCTAGCAGGTAAAACCAACTTCCTCAGCTATAGCACATCTATGTTATAGCTCCAGGAAACGTCTCCTGATACCTTTGCATGCTTTCTCCTACACAGCTTATTTTTTTTTCTTTTTAAAGACTGAAATCTTTGCAATTCTTTACTGATTTCACAATGTCTCTCAAAGTAGATGTCTTCAAAGATTATTCTTTTTAAACATATAATAAAGATGGTTATAAGGAAAAGCAGAGGATGTTACTTCTTAACAAGACTTCCTTCAGTCCCTTGCTGATAATGACTCTGAGAATGAAAGTAATTCAGGCTGACAGGTCCTCACTGCTTACAGAACAGCAGACAGAGAAACAGCATAACACTCCTTAAATGCAAAGTGATGAAAGCCATGACTACTTCAGAACCATGTACAGTAGAGGAACATGACTGGTACTTTGAGCAGAATATGTTTCTTGAAATAATCTGACTCGAGCAAGTGGATAAAGGTTGTGTCATTTCTGTTGCAGAATTTCATTGTATCATATGTAAGACTCTTGAAAGTTTTATTCCTGGAGAGCTCATCTGTGACTGAAAGACTAGAGGGAGAGGGATTAAAGAGATATCCCCAAACCTCTGAGCTGAGGATGTAGTATAGAATTCAAATAACATTTCAGAGAGGACCACATTTAGATGCATTTCACAGAAATGTATTTATTTTTTGAATAACCACATTACTTAAAGTAGTTTAGCAACAGGCAGGAGGGAACTGCCTCAAGGATAAACAGAAGACATTTAAAATGGTTGTCATATCCCTGCAATGCATTTGGTAGACTGTAAAAATAATAAAGCTAAGCCAAATGAAATATAAAGCAGAACAGTTATGAAATAAAATCTGGACGTCTCAGGATACACCCTGCAGTCTCTACTTAGGAAAAAGAGAGTAAGTATGTGGCTGATTGAAATAATGGTTTCACTTGAGTGAAAGGTGCCTGGTTGATTGCCAGATTGTCTTTCTGTACTTGTTTTCTTTACTAAAAGCATTTTTAAAGCACTCCTCGCTGTGGTAGGGAGCGTGGTCCATACTCGATTGCCTTCTTTCATTTCCCAGGTCAAGAATAATTTTGTGTTGGCCCATGTGAGCTGTGGGCAATGACCTTACTCCTGACAGATGGGAGTTTGTATCTGATGTGCACTGCACAGTGGGTCACCAAAACCAGCAAGTGTCCTAGGAGCCCCAGAGAGGCAGGATGTAACTGAGCACCTCCCACGCAGGTGGCTTCATGGATGATGCTGACAGAGGATATAGTGTTGGATGAGTCTCTTAACATTCACTCTTGCTTACATTATTTTCCACCTCATGAAAGCTTTTTCTGCTGTGGTCACCAGAGTGTCACCATAGTTTCGACCACTAATGTCATTCCAGCTTCTACACTGAGTGACTTATATATGGATCATGGATATACTTGCTTACAAATGTGTGCCACCAGCGCTGTTTCTTCATTGCACTCTCAGCTCCATTGTCATAACATGTTGGTAATATACTATTCTCTCCCTATGGTAGGAACTTCAGTGGCATCCTTATCCCCACTCAACCCTAACAAAGCATTTGGGCAGCATGCCAGGATTGTGTGTAATGGTCACAACAAAACATAAAATGTATCTCAGGGAAACTTATCAACTTCGCTTCTGTTCCAGTGGAGACAGAAAAAGATAGTTATGTAAAGATAAAATCTTTGTCAATTGTCTATACAGTATTTTTTTTTTTTCATCCTAAAAGCATTATCTCTCAGGTGTTTCTTTCTGGTCCCAGGAAGCTGGTCACTGAGAAAACAACCATGTAAGAGACTATTCTTTTATCTTATGTCGATGGCTACCAACCCTAGGTGCTTATAAGTGTGGGATAAAATTCCACATATAATCTGGCACATACAAATTGTAGTTAGGTTTATGTAGACTGAATTATTTGCAACTGTGAAAGATTTTTTTGTTTGATCTTTCTTGCCATTTACCACCTTTCCAAGAGATTTGATTACACCTCTCAATCAGAATCTAGGTCTGTAAAGATGATTGACACATGGAAGGGTCTTCCATGAGGGTCTGCAATGTCTGGGAATAAAGTACCTGAAACTGTTCCCATATGTGATGCACTTTTCTGGAGCATTTCTTCACTTGAATAATGTCTTGTCCTCTAGGTGACAGACATTCTTGTGAGAAAAGCTACATTTCCCCAGGAAAAAGTGTATTAGTATTGTGTCCATGAAAAGTATTGAAGCAAAAGGTATTTTAACACAATAGCTGAACATAGACAGCAATTAGTTTCCTTCCCTTCTTCAAGGGCTTTTTATATAAATCCCATGAGGTTTTTGCATTTACCTATTTTGTTACAGACCATTTTGCCACATTTAAAATGGCCTTCAAGGCATTTTTAGAAAGCTATTACTCAATGTCAGGCTTGCAAAGATAATACAGACACTGAGTATTCAGCGCCCACGATGAAGATTGCAGTAAATAGGGCTGAACTGTTAGGAGATGCAAAGAAAAAGCATTAGCAATGGCAAAGCTGCCAAGCTTCTCAGAGAAGCAGAGGTAATTCTTTCATCATTGTCATTGCTGGTTCCCAAGTCAGGTTGTGTTTATAATAAATAGGGGAGGTGATTTATAAGAAAGCCAGATGATATATTACCATGCAGTCTCTGAACTTGTAAGATACAACTAACCAACAGGATTATGGCAATTATAATTTTGGGGTTATTACACCTTCATCTTCTTGCTCCTTTTCAGTACCTCTTTGGTTTTCTCTCTCTTAATGCTCATCCTTCTCTTTGACTCTAGTAGAGAGCACATGCAATGGATTTTTTTATTTTTTTTTCCCACAAATTAATTCACTCTAAGTCTTCTTCATTCAATGTCAAAACAGCTTGGCATGCTAAGAATCTCAACACAAAAATGGGTTCAAATTGGCTCTTTGGAGATCTTCCTGAGGTTCATTTCCCACTGAGATGACTCATCCATTCTTCCTCCTTGTGAAGGTTTGAAGTGAGGAGAGGCTGCTGTCCTCCTCTTGAGGCTTCGTTCCTGCCAGTAGTCCAGGACGTAAAGAAAATTGTAAAATACCAGCAGTGCATTGCATCACTGAGTTACGAATCAAAAGAGAGTGTATGTCAGTAAATTGGACAATTAGAAGAAAAAATGGGTATACCCCATATCTGGGACTCCTAATACTTTCTCATTCCTGGGCTCCATCAGGTATAAAACTACAAATAGTCTAAAACATTTTGGCTTGGACAGTTTTATGGAGAACCTCAATGAGCAACATTAACATACATAAAATGTCAGATTTCCCTCTTGGTAGCTAGCTAAGTATTTCGGGAAAACCAGTGAAGATATTATTATCTTATATGAGAGCCAGATCTGAAGTGCTATTTAGGCTCCTAAGTCCCATGTATTTTAGCAGCACTTAAATGCTTTCTGGTCTCTATTACTTAATATATCTGAGCTCCTATTTCCGCTTCTGTAAAATAGCAAAGCACAAACCGTTCTAATAATTTAGAGTTTCTGTTCAGAAATTGAAAAATGTATGCATTCATATTCTCTGAGGAAGGAAGAAAAACACAGGGAAGGTTGTTTAATAAAAAATAAATGAGAACTCAAAATCCATGCAGTTATAGGTGTCGGTGTCTTGTTTACAGCTCTTACCAAGTCTAAGCAAGCAAGCCTGGGAAACGGAGGTTTGGAAGAAATTAATGTGCCTAGGGGCTGAGATGGGGCTCCTGCCTCTGCCTCGGGCAGGGTGGAGTTACGAGCTCTCTTCCATATAGCAGGGTCTGTCTTCAGACCACCAGTCCTGGGAAGCTGATCTCCCAGTCAGACCCTGGGAACTGCTGTCAGGAACTCAGGCTGTTCTGAGCTAGCAAACTGGCAGTTTTTCACCATAGGCGTAATGCAAATGTTTCACCTTCAATTAAGATTTCTTCTCGAAGAATTTGTGACTAGCACTATTTGTGAAAATTTATATAAATTAAATATTATATATAACATGTATTATATCTTATGTAAAGTGTTGTGATTGTTAAGTAAAATAAAAAGCTTTTGCAGCTGGAGAGAGGAGTGAGAAGATGTGAGAAACTCCACAGACACCAAGGTCAGTGCAGAAGGNGAGAGGGACTCTCCGAGCAGGAGAACGATGAGAGGATTCCTCCCCCCGAGGATGAGGAAGCAGCAGAAAGACCATGTGATGAACTGACCGTAACCCCCATTCCCCGTCCCCCCGTGCCGCTGGGGGGGAGGAGGTTTAAAGCCAGGGGTGAAGTTGAGCCCAGGAAGATGGGAGTGGTGGGGGGAGGTGTTTTAAGATTTGATTTTATTTCTCATTGCTCTACTCTGTTCTGTTTGGGAATAAATTAGATGAATTTCCTCTCTAAGTTCAGTCTGTTTTGCTCGTGACGATAATGAGTGAGTGATCTCTCCCTGTCCTTATCTTGACCCACAAAGCTTCTCGTTACACTTTTTCCTCCCCTGTCTGGTGAACGAGGGCAGTGATAGAGCGGCTCTGGTGGGCACCTGGCCCCAGCCAGGGTCGACCCACCACACTGGGGATGCAGACTTTAGCCAGAGTGGGGGGAAAAAAAAAAATAAAAAAAATGTACAGTAGAGTCACAGCCCTAGCATCTGCAGAACTGTCCCATCGAGAGAAGTGGTTGCACATTAAAACTGGGAGACATTTATCTACATGGTAAATTTTATTTTTGTTTTCTTGTGTTTCAGGAGTGGCTAGTTCATTAAATCCAAATATTGCACCGAGAGCCACATGGTAGTTAATGGGGCTGCTGCTCAGATTTCAATACCAGCCAAGCCAAACTCATAACAGGAGGAAGAAGCTCATACTCCTCCCTGAGTCTGGTCACAGTATTTGTAATATGTTATATTTCGATAAATAGACTCCTGCATTCACCTAAATCCTGTGGTCACTACAAATTCTATATTGTTTGTTGTAAAATAATACAGTTCCTTATTTTTGCTAGACACTGGAGTGAGGTGTGCGACCATTTCCAAGTAACCCTGCAGGACAGTTATTTGCATAAAAAAGGGATTTGGCTTCACTGAGATATTGGCCCTGCTACTGTTTCCACTCTTTCTCTGCAGCATAGCTGCCATCACGCTGAGACAAGGAGATGTGTTCCAATCCCATTTGTGATTCTGAACGCAAACTTTCAAATGAGCTCTGATGCAATCCAATTAGGTGAGGTGGGAAACCAGAGCAAGAATCTTGATTAGCATTTACATGCATTAACATTTACAGTAGACCAGACCAAGTAATAAGCTGTTCCCAAAATAAGCAAACAACATGCATGGCACATGTAAAACAGTGTGGCTGATTAAAATCTTGCAGCTTCATTGCGAGTGTCTACATGTTAAAAGTCAGGTCTCAAATTCTCCAACTCCATTCTTATTCATACCGCGGTATTGCATGTGCTCCCTGTTTGCTACAAGGAGAACAGTGATAGTAATTTAGCTACATCCTTGCTGATTTCAATGGACCTGTACCGCTTTACAAAATGTTGGAATATTATGTGTGTGTATGTGGTTTCCACTATTATTCTGCATATTATGGGCCATAGGACTGATCTAAGCTAGTACTATGCCTGGTATGGAAAATTTCATTAGAAGCTCTAAGAGGGGTAAGGAGATAGGATTTTACTTTTTGCTTTCCTGTGCTACCAACTGAATCGCATGCAAGTTTGTGCTTTTGCTATATTCCACTCATAGGCACAGCTTAGGACTATGTTGCATGCACCTTCAGATGGTGTCTTGAGCTAAAAGTCACATTTCATGTTTTAATGTGTTTGTCATAGGTCTTAAGAGAGAAAAGGGCTCCCCTTCTTCTCACATCTTGGGCCAGTTATCTGCCAGTGCTTGCCTCTTCCTCCTTTTTTGACCTCTGGTGCTTGGACCTTTCTAGCCTAAAAGCTTAAACTGAGCATTTGATAGCTACACTGTGAGTGGGACACAAAATCACAGACTGACAGAAGCATTTAGGTCGGTAGGGATCCCTAGAGATTGTCTTGTCCAGCCCTCCTGCACAGAGCAGCATCAGTTAGGGCAGGTTGCCCAGAGCCATGTCCAGTTGGGATTTGAATATCTCCATGAATAGAGACTCCACAATCTCTCTGGACAAACCTATTCCGGTGTTCAATCACCCTCACAGTAGGAAAGATTTTTGTTGTATTTAAATGGAACTTCTTTTTTTTCAAGTTGTGCCCATTGCTGCTTGTCCATTCAATGGGCATCAGTGAAAAAAGTCTGACTTCCCCCTTCAGGTACATCAGCATGTTGATAAGATCTGCTCCCAAGGCTTCTCTTCTTGAGGCTGAACAACCCTAGTTGTCTCAGCATCTCCTCATGTGACAGATGCTACAAGCCCTTAATCATCTTCAGGGCCCTTCACTGGATTTGCTGTAATATGTTCTTCCTGTTCCTGTGCTCAGGAGCCCAGAAAAGGACACAGAAATGACGTCTCATTAGTGCTGAGTAGTGAGGAACCTCTACATGGTACCCTGAACCAGACCATTTTAAAAGTGGGATGGGGCAATGAGACTTTCACATATGCCTAAAACTACCACATGGATAGGCCATTAGTTAACAGTTACTCCGCAGCGGACCTTGTACAGATCCTTAGATCTGCCAAGTGTTGTTGGACTGGACTTGTTTTTAAGCAAATTATCCTTAATCTAGGCATTTGCATGCAGCTAGTTTCCACAAAGACATTTCTATCCAATATATTGGTTTCTACTAAATATGAGTTAAGGATTCAGCAGCTGTTCCCTCTGCTTGGGACATATTACGCATTGCCCTCTATGTTCAGTATAAAAGGGACAAAATGTCTTAGATGTCAGCTGAAGAAAAAACCCTTCAAGGAGATTTACTCGTCAAGTTTTGATACTCACACCATTGTCATTGTCAGAGTAAGATCCCTTGGGAAGAAAGAGAAACCTCTATCCTGAGACAACCTTTTCTGCTCAGAGTGCCACCAGGCAAAATGTTTTCTTGCAGCTTGGTCACAGATGAAAGTCAACCCAGCCCAAATTCTTGCAGGTTCAAGCTGTAATACTTGTGAAGCTTCCTAATATCTTTACTGCAACACTTTCTCTCATAGTCATTTGACGATTTTTAATTTTGCCAAAATGCTGTAATAGCAGAGTCTGTTCATATTTTCCCTTTTGGCTCGAACATAACACCAGTTGTGTTCATGAGTAGGGGGAGGATACGCTGTCAATATTGCATTGCTCCCACTAGGGATGAGCCAAATAAATTAAAACAAATCAGTTTCCAGAATCTTTGCCCATTTCTATCACTGTGAAATTTTAATATTTCTGAGCAACTTCTTGTGTGTTTACAAGAAGAAAATTACATTTGCTAATGATGGCCAAGAACTGGATTCTGGCACAAACAGTTTCTTTAGTCTTGCAGTCTTATATGTTTATTATTTTTAAAATCCAAACCTGACTATCTCTCAGCGAATCTCAGAGGAACCCAAACAAAACCATTTCCTTGACAAACACTTGGGTATATGAAATGTGGAGATATATTTTGCAGGTTAAATCCTTCACTTCCCTCCATTTTTTTTTTTTTTTTTTTTTTTTAATTGCACCAGGGAGAATAGACCCATAAATTCAAAATTCCTTGGGAAATTCCACCCCTGCAAACTCTCTGGCATATTCCAAAAAATGTAATCTATCAGAAAAGCTTTTCCCATTGATTCACAGGTGTGACTTTTGGGGCATCAAGATTCATGTATGTTCCAGATCACAGAATCCCAGACTGGTAGGGATTGGAAGGGACCTCTGAAGATCATCTAGTCCAACCTCCCTGCTAAAGCAGGATCACCTAGAGCAGGTTGCACAGGATCACATCCAGGTGTGTTTTGAATCTCTCCAGAGAAGGAGACTCCACAACCTCTCTGGGCAGCCCGTCCCACTGCTCGGTCACCCTCAGAGTGAAGAAGTTGTTCCTCATGTTGAGATGGAACTCCCTGTGTTGCACTATAATACTACTTCCCAAGATGCAAGTGTTCATTTATAAAGTACCTGGATGTGGTCAAGCAAGGACAGTCAGAAAGTAAACAACTTACAATGAAGAGTACCCCACAGCAGAGAAAACAGCTAGATGATTGGTCACCATTAGTTTTTCCTGGGAGCTATTTGAAATGCTGACTTTCACATCTACAAAGTGCTCGCCCAAAATTGCAGTCCTATCCCACCAAAGGACTTTCTTCTAGATTCCCAGAACCTGTCTTCTGATCCAAAATGCACTTTGCAGCTCACAAAATGCTCTTGCACCATGCCACCTTGGTTCATTTGGATTCTGGAAAAGACATTTTATTTGCAAAAGTGAATGAAACCATCCTTGCCATTCTCAAGTTGATGAATCATAGATAAGTTCTGAGTATCTGCAATTTCCATGTTACTCTCTCATTATCAGATGGCCATTTATATTTAACAGTGTGAAAGATTAGAATTTCAGTGAAATGAGCACTGAAAAGCACTATAAAGGAGCCTAGAAGACTCAGTATTAGGCTGAAATGGCTAGGGCACTATTTTCTATTCACTTGTACATTCCTTTTTCTTTTATTTCAGGGAAAAAGTATTATAAAATAACTTACAAATACTCTGGAAGGTAATTGAATATAGTAGCCATATAGCTTGACTGGGACTGTTTTGTGGAAAAAAGAATTTACTTACTGATAAATTGACCAGCTAATTTACTTTTTTCTGAAGTTTCATCACATGTTCTGCTGGCCAGGTTGCAGTCTCACTTCTAAACGTTGTGCTTCTCCTCCATCTGTGAATCATTTGTAATAGTTACAAAATCACAACTTCCTGCTACCAGCTGTGAAAATGCATTCCAAACAACTTAAAAAAAAAATAAAATCCAGATGTTTCTTTTTTAATGTTCTCTGTATCCTCACCCTCCCAAACTGAATAAAGCAACTGAAGTTCAGTCTCCGTGTACTCTGAAGGACACACATACTTCCAGTATTAAGTTATACCATTGTGTTTTGGCAAGAAGAGAACTTAAGCATTAATCTTACTAGTTTAACTTATTGTTTGTACAATTGGGACCTTTCACCAGGTTCTGTCCATTGGCTTGTCTAGCAAACCAACTTCTCAAAGAAGCTGTAGAAATAGCTATAAAATCTAGAGACTTGCATTACCAAAGCACTGAAGTGGTTTTGCAACCCCCCTGTGCTTCTACAGGAAAGTTTGCACTGGTCACCTTCCACTCCTCTCCCGACTTGCCTATTTCCAATCCCAGGTTGTTGCTTCTGTGTGTCGCATGTTGCCCTGTTGTGGAGGAAGGAAGTGGTTCATCCAGCTTGCTGGGTGTGCGTGATCCTGGAAGAATGGTTGTTCTATACTTGTATCTTAAAAAAATCCCCACATCATGTGCTTAGTTGTTCTGGTGCCTCCATTCTCTGTTGCATATACTCAGATCAATACTCTGGGCATACACGTATTTTTAATAGGAAAGAATCTGTAGAGACCAGTGGCTATCACCCTTCGTTTTTTCTAGTGCTGCTATTTATGGCTCCTGTGTGTGTATAGTGTATTCATATGTCGTAACAGCACCATATTTGTCTCTTTCCTACTGGGAATATAAAATCTTGGAAGTGGAATGTATATTCCATGTCTCTGTACAGTAGGTCTGAATGTTAATGTATTCAGCAGAATACCCAGGTTAGTGGGTGAAGGGGTCTCAGGAAATAAGTGGCAGAAATGAAGCATCTTACCATTATTTTTTTGTTTAAGGACACTTGCAGACTTCTCTTTTTTACACGAACTGATAACAAGAACTCCTGTGCTCTCCCAAGGGAAAAGCCTCTGAGGACGAGTATTTTCTGCAAGATCCACAAAGAAAACTTAAGCTCAGCACTGCCCGTTAGGCCTCCAGTCATCTGATAGATTCACAAATCTGAGTTAAGTGCCTGAGCTTCCTACACAGCACCAGGGGAGAGGGTGGCAGGTGTCAAACTGCTACAAAGGAGTTGTATTAAAAAGTCAGTAAAATTTGCCAGACTGTCATCTTGCCAGATTTTGTTGCAGAGGTAACACTTCAAATCTAAAAACTGGTGCAAAGCTAGGTTCATTTTTAACTCGAGTAACTGAAAAAAAAAAAAAATAAAAAAAAAATGCAAACTTGAGCTAATGCCTCCTACCTGCTGGGTGTGTGCCTGAGTCTGTGAGCTCTACATTATTGTGAAATGGGCATCTCTTGGTCTTTCCTCTTCCAGCTAGAACTAATTAAATATTTGTTGGCAAAGGGACTTGTGCCGGAATCTCCTGCTGCCTAGGAGAAACATCTGAAGCTGAGTTGCAGAGCAAATCTCAGTCTTGATTTTGCCTAGTAAATACTTAATGTTGTCAGGGATACATGAAAGATCTGGGAGCATGTTCCCACTTCAAGCCAAACTGAGGCCCCTGTGTTGAAGATAAATTTACTGCTTAGTTCAGTTGCAGGGAAAAATGCACAAGTCCCTCTGACTGCTGACCTGTGAGGCTGGACTGGACCCTGCAGGGGATGTAGCCTGGGAGCAGCGCAAAGGTATACCTGTGGGACAGCCCCATGTCCATGCAAGGTTTATTGGCTAGGGTATGTGCCAGGGCTGAACCAAACTATTTCTTTGCACACCCCTGCGCTATGAAATGTGAAATCATGAGCCTGAAGGTCTCCATCGCAGCTCCAGTTGCTTGGAAATGTCTGAAGAGAGTGGACAGTCATGACATAGCCTATTTTCAGCAAAGTCAACCCTGCTTCTGTAATCTCCTGTGTGCCGAGCCATGTGATGGGCAATGTTTGTGAAGAATGGGATGCTGGCAAAATAAGCAACAGTGCAATTACCATGCCCTGACCCTTTCCTTCTCCTTCATTTGTAGTCAAGAAAATTTTCTGTGATCACTATGGGTTTTTTTTGTTGTTGTTGTTGTTTTTTTTCCTGAAGCAATAAAAGAAAATGTGCAAGGAAATAAATATTCAGTATCATCTAGAAGAAGAGAGGAGGAGGATGGGTTCAGCATCCGGCTTTGTGCTGACATAGACCTTCCCCCACCACCACCAAAATATGAGTGAAGAGTAAAGCTTTCTCTTCCTTCCTCTCCCCACCTTGCAGAAAAGGCACAGGCTTAACAGATACGTGCTTACCTTCAGAAAAGTTCACATGTGGGTTTGCGTTTTTACCCATAAGTCACATATTTTTGTAGCCTAGCAGAAGCATTGTTATCTTCCACCGGGCTTCACTTAGCGTCATGCCACGGTAGGATAGGTGCAACATGCACCATACCAGTGGTCTGCTATTTGTATGCTGGGGTAGTTCATTGCCCACTTTTTTCTTCCTTAAAAAACACACATAACTTGCCTACCCACCCACAAGTGTCGGAGCAGAAGGGTATTGAACAGCACCACGGCTCACCATTCCCCCTTGTCTATTTGGAGCTGGAGTGTTGTTTCCTTGCAAGCCTCTCTGTAAGGAAGGGAGATGACTACAAAATGGGGAGGCAGACCTTCAAGTAATTATTCCTTAAAACTTCACAGGTTTCAGATGGTCTTCTACAGCTACATCTACAGTGTCAGCAAACATTAAGACAAGCAATAAATTACAGATTAATGAATTGTGCTCAGCTTCTCTTAATATATTTTGCAAGCCTGAGGGACTTAATGACATGGGATTGAATGACAAAGTTTTGTCACCTGATGAGCAAATCTCTGTTTCATGCATTTACTTTCTCATTTTATATCTAGTGATCGAAGTGTAGAGAATTCCCGGAAAGATCCCTTTGCTGTGGCTAAAAAGACAAGGATCAGAACAATTCCAAATATGAAAATTGTATTAAGGCTTCTCTGGTTTCAGCTAAATGAACTGTTCCTCTTGACTCATAGTTATCTTGTAAGATATAATTAATTTTATTTAAATCTCAATTTCTTTTGAAATTCCATTCACTCATTTGCTTCAATATGATGAAAATAGTTTGTTTTGTGGTTGGGTTATTTCTTTTTTTTAAATAAAGTGGCTGTATCTTAATTTCCTTCTTGTCATGGTGATTACGTTAGGCAATATTTGCCACATAATTAATTTTTTTTACCCAGTTATTGTAAATTTTATTTTTTTTCTGTAATTGAGTCTTCTGAAGTTAGATGCTTCTCGTTTATAATTTCAGGAGCATTCACTATGGATGCAAGAATGGTTATTCAAGCCCATGTACATTTTAGAATTGCTTTTGATCTTTCATTTTAAAAAGTGGCTGCTTCTAATTCTTTGATGTTTATCAAATTCCTAGTCTAATTGTAAACCTCACTTCTGAGTTTCTTCTCTAATTTGAGCATTAGAAATGAACGCCACCAGCCCTTTACAGAAGAAACACAAAGAACAAATTACATCTTAACAGCAGGGTATAGAAGCAGCTTCCAATATTAAATTCTATTGTGTATAGCAGGCAGTGAACATTTATGTGAGCAATTGAAAAGAAAATGCTGTCTGCAAGATATGTCACGAAACATGATGTCAGATTTCCCGAGGAGTGTGGTAGAAATATCATACTAGCATGAAAGTGCCTGATTTCTAAATGCCTTGGCCCATGGGAGTAAGCATTCAAAATTGCAAGTAAAGCATCTGCAATCTGGCTTACATACTGCTAAGAACAAAATGGCCATTATTTATGCTGTATGATGCCTGTGGAATGAAAGCTGTTTGTTGTATAACTGCCCTGGGTTTCGTGCTGTTTTAACAATGTGTCCCAGTGTCAAATTGCTATCATTTATGGATTTATTGCAAGCCCTGGAGAAATCCACCACAACTTAAGCAGTAGGCAAGTGAAAGAATTTCTAAAGCAACCGACTAATAGTTAGGACTGAAAGAGTTACTAAAATAAATTCCTGCACATTTGAATGAAGTGATGTGTACACCTAAAAGAAGAGTATAGTGATGCAGTGTTCTTTTTGTGTTGCACCTTACCAAGTTTTCTGTCAAGAGTGATCCCCAAAACCATCAAAACAAGAAAAATAATATATATTTTTAACCCCACCCCCCAAAAAAATAAAATTCTGTCCTCTTCTAGGAAGCAGAAATACAAAATAAAAATACAAAGAGATTTTAGGTGATAATTTAGTTCACCTCTTGCACTCAAGGATCTGCTGAGCTGGAAATTATTTTTAATTGCTCTTGTCTTATCTCTGTGTATATTGAAAATGATATTTTGCCTTTGCAGTTTCCTCTTATGTGTCTGAAGATCCTCACCACAGTTTCACCTACGATTCTTTTCTCTAGGCTCTGTCACTGCAGTTTGTGAAATTTTTCCTTTTTGGTGTGTATTTTCAAAACTTCTGATCTTTCTCTTTGCTTTCCTCTGGTCCCAGAGCGAAGAGGCACAGCTTTATAGAGGTGTGGAATTCAGATCAAGGTCAGACTACCCAAGATTAACCTTTATAAAGCAGAGAAGGATAATTTCTTGTCTCTTACAGATGCCACTCATGTTTATACAGCCCAGTATAAAGTTTGTCCTTCTCCAGAAATGTGATTTTTTTTTTCCTATGAGTTTTCTTTAATGGTTGTCAATTTGAATTTCAGTAAATCTCTTTTCAGTGGATTTGCTGCCTAAGCTTTTTTTCCTTGTTCTGCATTTATAAAGAGGATTAGCACTGTCTAAATGTAGAAACTTGCATTTGTTTGTAAAAAAATAGTACCATGGTTCCTCTGTTAATCAAGAATATTCAGAATTCTACTTATCCCCTCCAGTATGCTGACAGTCTTTCTTTGCTAAAAAAGTTTAGGTTGTCTACAAACCTAAAGTCTTACTTTTTTATTAGTCAAGGTTACTGATTATATGTAATGTCACCAAACCCAAGAGAGCTCCAGTGCCATCAGCTCTGTCTGAACTGGCAGTCAACCTTTAATAATTAGAGGACAGTTTTTCAGCTCTTTTTGGACCCTCCATAGAACAGTTAGACCCTCTAATACACCCAGCTAATGCTTTCATATCTTACCGCCAAGAATGTTATATAGGAAACACAAAAAAGGTTCATTAAGTCAAGATACAACATCAACTGCTTTTTCCCTAAGGACTTTTCTTGTACCTTGAAAGGACAATAGATTGGTCTGAAACAGGTTTTTTTTTTCTGGATAGGTTCATGTTAGCTCCTAAACTCTTGATTTCCTAGTTATCTGCCAATTGTTTACTCTATGCTAGCCTTTTTCTTTTTTTTTTTTAAATGAGCTGGATATTAAGATGCATGATGATAATTCCTTAGTGCTCTTTTAAAAAGGTAGTATGTTTTGTTTCAGTTTGGTTTGGTTTTTCTTTTCCAGCTACTGGAGCTTCAGGTATCCATTCTACAGAAAAATCACCAGCTGTTTGGAAATTATTTCATCCACTTGTCTATATGAAGGTAACTAAACAATATAAAGTTAAAGAGAACTTTTAATATCTCCTGCCACTGTCTACCTGTTTTCAATTTCTAGTTTCAGTTACCTCTTGCATTAGCTAGGTTGGCCTTTCTGCTCTGTGCAATTTTTATTAGCGTATCTGGCCCAGGCTAATTACGTTAGTGAAGGCTGAGGCAAAAAAGACATTAATCACCATGACCTCTTGGCATTATCTGTTGACAACTCCCACTTTCTGTTGAAGCAGGATGAAAACTTTCCTTGTTTTTTCGCTTGCTTTTAATGAACCTTACAGTCGCCAAGATAACATTTTTGTGGCTGTGGCTAGTTTTCCACTACATTATATATCAGCCTTTCTGATCTTCCTTTTCTGATTCAGTTTTCCTTGTCAAATTGTAGAAACCAAAGGCATTGGTCTAGCAACACATATTAATTCATTTTTAACTTCAATACATTTAATTAAAGGTATATGTTAAAGTATTTTTGAAAAAGAAACATTTGAAGAATTACAAAACGGATATTGGTGCTTCTTGGGACATCTCTAGTATGATTTGAGAAAAGTACAACAGGATCTATGACTTTTAAACCTACTCCATTTAAGGAGGAGAAAGTATATTTTATTTTGTTATTTTGAGTGGCTGATATTCTGAATGTGTCTGTAATCATTCTTCTCTGCTGAAAGCATTCAATAAACACTTTTCTAACTGAATAAATATGAAAGGCATCATCATGCAAATTCATCTCTTCCTCTTCTAATCCCAAATTACAATATGGTGCTTTCAAGCTCTGCATTTAGATTTCCTCACCTCCTGCTCTTCTCCTTCACAATCCCTTCTTTAATTAGACTACATTTTTAAAAACAGAAAAGAAATTAAAAGTAAATGACATGTGAAAATGTTGTTTTGTTACATTAACTTCACAGATGGTGAAGGCCTATTTCACTGAATATGAGTATAAACATTAATCCTATTCTTGTCCTTCTGCTAAATAAGACCTATCCTGATGGAAGACAGTCACTTTGGTATAAATATTTACAGCACACATACAGGTCCCTACATTGGGACAAAGTGCTTATTTTTTCCTCCTTGATCATCTTATATATTAATTGTTGGTTATTTCATGGGCCATGACAGTCATGGCATTCATGGGGTTTTATTCCCTGATCTGTTGCTAACCTGCACATTTTTCTAGCACAAGTCATCCAGCATCTTTAGGTGTCAGTTTATTTATTAAGTAAATGGGGATGAAACTCAACTGTTAGGGAAGTGTAAAATTTTGGGGAAATCCTAACTGGCATTGTGCTATAAAGTTATGTTGTTCAGAACAATTTTTCAGACAAACTACAGGATAATTTATTAAGCAACAGTTTATCCCTCTTGTGAAATATATGTTAGATTTGCTCAGCTGTAGAGCACAGCAAAAGTTTCCAGTCTCTTCCATAGTCCCGAGCCTTGAATGAAAGAAACTTCCTTCATTTTCTTCATTATATTTTCCACTCAGAAGATCAGATATTTCCTTAATGCTGGGGGTTTTTTGGTGCAAATCAGATGTCTGGCTTGGTCCTACTTGCACTGACAGCAAAGCAAAACTCTCTCTTCCCTTGGCCATACGTGCACACACAAATCTGCTCCCCAGAAATCCTTGGCAAGCTCAACCAGCCACAGAGAATAAGTAATGTTAAATAAATTTCTGTAGTGACTTACACTAAGCTTGCATAAATTGTGAAGGCCTTCAGCCAGAAGAAAAAGAAATAAAGACAGAAGGAAAGAACACAGAATAAGGAAGGAGGGAAAAGGAAAGAAACTCAGGCTGTTTAAAGGGTTTTAGCCTCTTAGTGATCTTCTTGCTACCAAGCACCCCAAATTTAGACATTTCTTCACAAAAGTATTTGGAGGAGCAATCAAAAGAAAAGTGTTCTTGGAGCATGACAAATACACTGGCAGACCCACCATTTCTTGAAGTATAAAGATATTTTCACTTTCTTTTGAAATGTGTGTTCACATCAGTTACAGAAAACATCGGATTCCCGTATTCATCCTAAGCAGGGCTCAGCTCCCTCTGTGTCCTTCTGATGATTTCTCATCTTTCAGGCAGCTCCTCAAATATTCACTGTGGGTCCATACACCAACACCTTGGGAATCTGCCAGACAAGGGACATCCCAGTTTCACTGCCTGATGGCTTTTACACTTCAGATAGTAATTGATTACCTGTTCAGGTCTTGGTACTATAGGTGTAGCCATGAACACTCATCTCAGGACTCAAGGAGGACATCCCCAAGTGACCAGAGATACCTCCTGGAGGCCCTCATTCAGTTGCCTGAGGGATCTGAGACATCTTTATCTTGCTCATCAGCTGCTTTTATTTTAAGCTTCTCTGAACTGATCAGGTTGTTTGTTTCGGGCCTCATTCTGGAGGATTTAACTTTTCCCATCTGCTGTGGGAACTGTATGTACCTAACATGCCTTGCTTCTGGGATCCATTTTGCAGACCATGCTTCTGAAATTTATGTGCAGCAGCACCAGACTTACAGCATCTAAGATTTTTATTGAACAAATTCTTAATGTCTCCATTTCAGTCCCCTGATAACAAAAGACTGGGACAATAAGTCTTCCTGTTTAAACATTGATGTCCCAGGATAGGGATGATACCGTGCTTTATGAGTTCTCAGAAGTCAGCATAGCAGTGTCCTTAAAACAGAATGGTAAAAAAGTATGTCATGAAGACAACTGATTTTAATTAAGAGTACAGTCTTAGCTGTACAGAAACATTGCCCAAAGCAATTTCAATTTCACCAAATAATTGGCTTATAAAAGAAAAGGTAATAACAATATTTTTTTTGTTTTGCCTCTGTTTAAAATAAATCAACCACAAGAAAATAATCAAAACAAAATATAAATTTCAAAATTAATTTTAATTTTACTTAAAGAGGCACTGTGTCAATTGCCCAATTCAAAATGATCTCATGTTTTGCTTTAAATATTTTTTATATAGTTCAAAATGAAAAGTGAGTACTTGATTTTTAGAATGAAGGACTTTCATCATTCTAATAGGACTGAATTAATTTTCAGCAGTTCTAGCAAGCGTGAGGAATCCCTGATTCACCTATACATTGTAGATGCAACTGCAATACAAAACCCCCTCACACAACTATTCATGACATATGCAGAGGGGAAAAACTAGAATAGGGATGTGAGGTCTATTTTGAGCACGTGTGTCAGTCTCCCATTTCCCAGTGAAATCCCCCTGCCAGTGTCAGATGCAGTCATGCAGGATGTGCTGGGCATGGAGAGCTGTGATAGCTGCAGTTGGAAATAGATCCACAAAGCCGCGGCACGTTGTGGCAAGGCATGCAGGACATCATGAATGGATTTGGATAAAACCCAGCCCCACTTCTGTTGGATAAAATGTGAGAAAACATACGTCCTCCAACTCCAGACTAACGAAAGTTTCATTTTGCACAGCGCATACTGCCATAGGCGAGAATGATATTAATGATGTGGAAAAAGACCAGCCTGTCATTTCTGCTGAAAATGATAAGAGAAAACAATTCCCTGTAACAGCTGCAAAAACACTGCTGGAACAACTTGAGGAAAAACAAGATTAAAGACTGGTTTGTCAGTCTGGTGTCCTCCGCTACTGGGACTGATAATTTACAACAGTACTCCATGGCTATGCGAGCAGAAATAATGTCAGCTCAAATCCCATTCAACCCTGTGAAGGTTTTTGCTCTTAAGAGATCAGGGTTAAGCTGTGAGTTATTATTTCACAGGGCTGGTTCTAGTTGTAAGCAAAGAGCTTCGTAGTGGGGAGCGTGTCTCTGTTGGCTTTGGATGCGCCAGTGCCTTGGAAAACCTGGCTGGATGCTGGGGTACCACTGTTGGGGAACAGGTATGTGGGGAACGAGCGACTGTGGGTGGACAGCCCCTACAGAAATTACCCTCCACATTTTTTAGGGTACTCCCATCAGTTATCCACCTTTGTCATGACTTACAGTGAGAACAGTCCTGGGAATGCCAATATTCAGCATTGTCCACAGCGCTGAGAAACTTTGCATTGAGCATTTTTCTTCAGGCCTTCCTTCTCAACCTTTTCCTAATGGGAAGTAACATTTTTATATGTGAAAAACAAAACTCATGAAATCATGAACTTAGCCAAGAAACAAGGTAGATATGAAGATGGGCAGGATACTATCAGAGGTGCCTCTCAGATGGTTACTGCAATGACTCTTTCACAGACTAGTTTCTTACGGACAGGAGCATTTCATATGCTGGTAGTATTAAAAAGAGAGTTTCCATCGTGACAGCAAAAGGACAGCAAAAAATGAACACTGATAAGAAGTGAAGTAAGGATTTTTTTTGTAGGCTGACTTTTAGGAAAAAGTAAGAAGTAACATGGAGCCCAATTATTTCCAAATATTATTCGGCTTCCTATTGAGGACATTTAGAAGAAGAGTTCACGAAACATGACAAGAACTCAGCAGAGGTCCTGATGGGGTCAATGAATGATATTTTTGAGCTGCAAGATATTCAAGCACATACCGTAAAGGATTCTGACAAAAACTCAGAGAAGTCAGGAATGTTTCAAAAGTTCATCTTTTAACCCTACTGAATAAGAAGTTGTTTTCTTCCTCTCTGTCTCTCTCTTCTCCCTCCCCTTAGCACAATATCTTTGAGCAAGGCTGCTTTCATTATATTCCTCACCTCATTCAGGAACCACCAAGACCTGATCCAAGGTCTGTTGAAATCAATGGAAAAAAAAATTAATTGACTTCAGGATCTTAATCACCACCGGCTGGATCAAAACAGCCAGCTGTATCAGTCCCTGAGTGGAGACAATTGCAGTAAATTGGTAGCACATGGTGCTCATGCAGAACTCGGCAGAGAAGTGCCTAAACTTCTGGAAGCAGTTTGTCACTGAGAAATCACAGATGAACCAGCTCAAAACAATCTCCTAGAGT
The DNA here is from genome assembly GCA_013400195.1 of Aramus guarauna. NCBI lineage: Eukaryota > Metazoa > Chordata > Aves > Gruiformes > Aramidae > Aramus > Aramus guarauna. Next base: position 545,636 of record VXBL01006445.1, on the reverse strand, counting down.
TTTGAAATGCTTTTCTTCTCTTTAAGGCTACATCTTGCTCATGTTGATCTTTGGTGGAGAAATGAAAAAGGGGCATTTGTGTGAGGGTTGATCTGAAGGACATGCTGATAGACCCGATTGACCTAATTCTGGAACACAAGATAGGACCCAGATGACTCTGTAAAGCTGCAGTCTTAGGGGTGAAGTTAAATGTGATAAAATATGTACAGCTCCCAAACCTCATTACTTCCTCCATATGTTTGTCTTAGATGTCCCAGCTACCTACCTGAAACTGCTGCAGACCTCCGTCTTGAGATCCATTTGGGTAACAAAAGGATGAGAAGAGAAATGTGAGGGCTGCTTTAACAGTGAGAAAATACACGAGGCGGCTTAAGATGATGAACTGATTCCTATATCAAATAGCGTTTCAGCTTTCTGATGTTGCTGAGATAGAAGAGGTGGAAATAACATACTAAAAATCAAAATAATTTTCTGATAAAACACAAGGTTTTAATGAAAATTTAGCAATATGATTTATACAGAGACCTGGCATAAGTCACTGAGTTGTAAGAATTTAACAAGGAAAATATTACCAGGTACTGTAAAAATGACAAAGAAATCCTTTTTAACAAAATTATTAATATTTCAGGAATTAGAACTCCACAGTTACCAAAGTGACTTAAAAAGCCTCTATAATCACTAGAAGCTTAGTGTAGGAGAAGTTAGGAAATTACCATATTATTAACAACAGTCACATTTAAATGAAATGTTGTTTGTCTGTTAAAGAACCTTTTCCAGCTCCATGGTTAGTTTTTCCTCGCATAACTCCTTTGGGGAGAGACTGTCATCTTAGATAATTAGATAGTAACCGACACTTGGGTGTAAAAGGTATTTCATGACATTTTATGAGGCATGTCTCAGATTTCCACAGGAATTTAATACCCAAGTACCTTAAACTAAACTGCAATAAAAAGCAATGTGCATGTTGTGTCTACGACTAGCAATTAAACTCGAGGTCAAGTTCACCTGACAGATTTTTGCAGGTGGAGAATAAGAAAGAAAAACAGCATATAAAAACTCAGCTGCAGTATGGACTTTCTGCCATAAAGATGGTGCGCCTGCCCATTTTAATATGATAGGTCTTGATTTTTTTGACTAAAATTTGAGGACCACTAGTCTAATTGACCAGAAATGAAAGGCAGGCTCTTGTGGCTGAATCTGTATATTACACTGAATTTAAAACTCCAGAACAGATTTTGACTGAAGAAAGAGTAACTTTCTAGGCCCAGGCCATAGACGATGGGAAGTTGTCATTTTTTTGGATCAACAAAGTTTAATGTTCTTGGCTCAAATTATCACTCCTTCAGCCTATATAATAGTCTTTAACTGCTGCAGGAGCAATTCTGGGAAACTTCCACACTAACGGTGAGGCTTCCATATGTACACGCCACCTGAAAACACTCCTTTTTTCCCCAGCAGGCCTACTTATAGACAAGTGGCATTTTAGCTGTCTTTTCTAACAGCCTCTTTGTGTCAAACTTTTCAGAAGCATCATATTTTCCATTTATTGGTCTAAAAAAAGAAAATAAAAGTAGTTGTGCGGAGCTCAGCGAAGAAGAAATCAATGTGTTGTAGATTCCTGGATTTAGTTATTTTAGCTAGCCTAGAGAAGGAGTGAAACGGTATATTCTAAGCTCTATAGTGAACGAATGCTGGACACTCATTCACAAATACACAACCAAAGCACGTTTTTGCCCATTTTTGCAAAGTCATTGAGACTCTCCAAGCATGATTATTTGAGATATTATCTCATGTATTCAGAAAGTAATAAATAAGTGTGAAAAAGAAAGATGGCTTCTTACTGTTTCCCACATGGGGAAAATAATAACAATAGGTTTCCTTATTAGTGTACAGGGAATTTCATGTTCATAACTCATAATTGTGAACTTCCCCTCCATATAATTGAAGAAATAAGCTTATAAATCTTTACATTGATTATAGCTTGCAGCTACAAAGAGAAAAAAGTGGACTGTACTGTTATAATGACTATATCACAACTTCACATGATGGATAGGACTTAACACTATCATTTCTAATATATACTAGGTTGAGGTGTTCTTTGCTGGACAACTGACTTTCTAAAATGGCTTTAGGTCGAGTAATGTAGCATGTCACTATATTTATAGAGGTACTTGTTGCAGGAACTGTTAATGAAAGAGGACTCTCTTCTTCCCTTCTCAGTAATTCTCACTGAAGGTAGTTGGAATTAGGACAATGTGTCAGATTGATAGTATTAAAAGTTCCCAATTTCCAGTTAATCAGAATTTTATATAGACTGTCCTTGAGTCAAAGACTACATATGAATCTTCCTGAACTTTTCAGCCACCTCTGCAAAAATTCTACAATCCATTTCTGAGTGGATGGAAAGATGAGTATTTCTGATATGCTAATACAGAGTGAACACCTTATAAAACCTCAATATCCCATTTTATATGCTAATCTTTCTTGATTAGAAATTATTACCCCTGGCTGGCTGTAACAACTGTTTGAGGGGGGGTGTTTAAAGATCAACTCTGCTAAAATGTAGTGACATATCATAAACATTCAAGAGGGAAGAGCCACCTTAAATTGTAGTTTGTCCCTCTGCCCATGATAGGAGATACTGGTAGGACAATCTCAAAAAAGGCAAAAGCCCAGGGAAAGGATACAGATCTCTCAGCAAGCACTGACATGCTCACTAAAGGAGGGCAAATATACCAGGTTCAAGGTGGAGAGCCCCAAATTATATTTTCTCAGACACCAGAAACAGCGTCTGCCTTAGCTTGAGATCTGACCCACTCAGGAGATGCCTTAAAGAGCAGATAAAAGACATACAAAGTGAAATCTTTCTGCTTGAACCTGAACACAGTGAAGCAAAAAATCTACACCTAGAAAGAAACCAGGGAGATGCGGTGTTAAAACTCTGGCTAGGTGGTTCTACCCAGGAGAAAATATTTGGCTCCTGTTTTGAGGATATTTCATCCACAGACTGCTTCATCTTCCCATGAGATTTCCACGAACCAAAAGATGACCTTTTAACTTCCCCCCCTTTTTCACAGAACAGGTGTTTGCATGTATTTTGTGGCTGGTGACATTTTAAGGAGCTTTTTACAATTGCAAATCTATCTGTTTTGGGTAGAATTTTTCCATGTTTTTCAATGGAAAATGAAAATCACATGCCAAAAACCTTGGGGAGGAATGGGATCAGTGTTTCAAAATTGTACCAGAACTGCTTTTGCAGGAAAACGAAAATAAACATAAGTATTATTTCTTTCTGTTGGAAAAAAAAAAATAATTTAAACCCAAAGGCTATCTTGATAGAAAATATTTAAAAATACAATAGCTATTGTCATGAAAAAAAATGAGGGGTTTATTTCTGCCATCACGTGGTAGCTCCTTCTCTGTGATCTGTGTCCTCATGGGTTGAATTACCTATTTCTTTTTTTCCCACCTGCAGCTCTTTTCTCCTGCAGTCTTTTGGGACCTTCTGGCATTAGAAGGGCTTCAAAGAGGCAGCCGCTTTTTAGCAGTTTATCTGCTCCCCTTAGTATTTAAACATTAAGGAAGACAGTGAATGTAAGAAGTTGCAGCTGCGTTTATTTTATCTTAATGATGCAGCCTGCAGCCTCAGCCCCATCGAGCGTGTACCCCTGAGGCTGATGGTAAACACTGTGCAGAAGCCTATTGTTTGCTAAATGTATCCATCAAAAGATTATTGCGCTTGGCCAAGTTGCTTCACTTTCTCTTTGCTGAATGTATAAGTCCAGGAATCCTCTGCTCCACTCGTTGACTTTGGATTCAACAGAAAGGCATTTTGTGTTTAGTTAAGCAAACAGTCATGTAATTGCAGGATTAGTTCTGGAGGGGGATGTTGCTCAGACGGATGAGTGACACTCTGGAGAAGTGGCATTTGTTACTAGACAAGTTTCCGTTGCTGATATTTTATTTTATTTTATTTTATTTTATTTTATTTTATTTTATTTTATTTTATTTTATTTTATTTTATTTTATTTTATATATTTTTCAGTAGTCATTACTCACTTTCCCACTCATATTCCATAGCCTGCTAAAAAATGCATGCCATCCAAAGAGAGGTCTGAGCCACTGCACTCTGTACCCTAATACAATTCACTCTTAGGTCATACTGTGCTGAGAGAAAAAACTCAATACCTTACCCACTTGACCTGCAGCAGAACAGAGACAAATTTCTTTTCCCTATCCATTGTTCTCTACAGAGATCCTTATTGATCTGAATACTCAGCGTCAGTCCACTTCTTTCAAAGGCCTCGTTCAGAAGCTGTGTTTTCCAAAAAATCCTTTCTGTGATAACCCACCATAATGTTAAAAACGACGCATATGGAAGAAAAAGCTGTTTTGAAATCAGGTCCCAGTGCTGGGTTTGGGATCGTTGGGTTGAGTTGGGACCATGACCACAGCACACCTCTGGGTGTATCTGTACCACGCGATAACCAGGACAGAGATATGAGGACAGAGCGCGTGGCTTGCAAGAAAGCATGTAACTGTTCACCTATTAGATGAAGTTAAACCCAGGGTTTTGGTTTTGGTTTTGGTTTTCTGTGGTGAATAAAATTGCAGAATCACAGAATATGTTTGGTTGAGTGAGACGTCTGTGGGGCAAGTGGTCCATCCCCTGCTCCTCTTTTTAAAGCTAAGCAAACTGTATTGCCTCTGCCTCTCCTTGCACTTTCTATGCTCCACCACCTTGACCTCATCCCAGTGGCCTCCACTGGTCTCACTCCAGTATGACAGTGTCTTCCTTGCACTGGAGAGCCCCAAACTGGGCACAGCACTCCAGATGCGGTTTCGCAAGCACCAAATAGAAGGCAATCATCACAGAAAACACTGGCTCAAAATTGCATGGGAAGAAGACAAGTAAGAGGGTGCTTTGTTAACATTCATTATATCCTCTGTCTAAACCACTTTCTCTACAGATTAATTCCATCAAGAGTATTAATACATTTAAAACTGTTATGGCCAATACTGTTCGGCTCTCGTTTAATGAAGAAATGAGAAACAGCAGTTTGTAATGGCAATCCATCACCCAAAGTACGCAGTTAATGTGAAGAGCAGCATTAACACAAGCACAGCTTCTGCGAAAGTAAACAAATACTCAAGCCTAAAGTATGCACAATGTGGAAAGAAGGCACCTGCTGAAAGTGAAATTGTATACTCGGCCTTGATAATCGAGGGACTGAATGATATTAAATTAGTCTCATAGGTAACACGTGTTGTGCTTTAGCCCCAGTGATAATACTTTGCTTTTCTGTATGGAGATCCCCAAACCCTTTAGAACTATTGATAAATGAATTTTCAAATGGGTAAGTCAGAAACAATACTATTCTGATTTTATAGACAGAGATACAAAAGCACAAAGGCATTAAATGTCAGCTGAGGTTTAGGGACAAGCTGAAAATAGATGAGGAATGCCCCAACACCAGGATCAGGGGTTTTGTCCCAGCATAATTTTAATTTCTGTCTGCCTTTATGTACAGAATGATATGATGGTTTCTTTTGATGACAAAATCTATTAAATGAAATGCTTGTGGGTAAATATTGAGGTTTTTTATTGACTTCTCAGGCAAGGCTTTTTAAACATTTTTCTACCTTAGATCTGCACAAATAGTTTTTCCTCATTCAGTACATGAAATATTTGTGCATTATTCTGTGCTTTTTTTTTTTTGTTGTTCTTGATTAAGCATTCTTGGGACTGGTTTTTCTAGATTGCAGCTAATGCTTTCAAAGTGAAATGCCTGAAATTGGTTAATGAGGTCCATATTGCAGCAGATAATTTAGCATCAAAATTAAAAAATGTTGGCTTTAGGTACCGTATAAACCAGCTTCCTAGTTTCCAATTTATAGACATCCTTCCAACTCAGATTCTCCTTGGTTATCAGGGACTAAGAGTAAAAGCTCTGCTGGAAAAATATCTTTTAGATTTCCAATATTATATTATTCCTTTTGAAATCTGTGGAAATTCCAAATGCTTTGAAAATATTAGGATGAAAACAATCATCATGATTCACATGAGACAAAGTGTGTACTATTTTTTCTGAAATATTTGTGAATATTAATAAGTCACTGATGTGTAAACTCAATAAAGAGATGCATTAATGTTCATCTGTAGTGTTTTTCATTCTTATTTTTCTTTCTTTGGTTGACATTATTAATATAAAGTACATTTTACAGTAATATAGGTTCCCTCTATAGCTGATGGAAAGGAGTAGACATTTCTAATGGTGACCATGCCAACTGCTTTGGGATGAGACAACCACCTCCCTATCAGTAGGTGCCCATCCATCTCCAGTGATCTCATAAATGGTTATCCGGATATTACCTGACTCTGCAATATAGTTTTGGTGTTGAATTTTATTAAAACTGAAAGCTCTTAAAAAAAAAAAAAAAAAAAAGTGCTAACATATATTTCCCATAAGTGTCTGCATGCACAGTCTTGTACCAGCTGCTGTGTCTCAGCACTGGGAAAATGCTTAGAAGAGTTTCTGGTGTCCACTTTGGCACTAAAGTCTGTAGTAAAACTTTCAGTGGTCTTTGCTCAGCCAGGGGTAGCTTAGTCCCAAGCACTCATGCTTGCACTGCTTAACAGCGACAGCACGGTATGACTAGACCTAAAGCATCGGTGCTCAACACATTGCAGTACATCACCACACCGAGCCTGCTCTTGGCTCTCTACTTCAGCTTTCCACAAAATATTGAGCCAGCCTGAGGGCACCAGTCCTGCTTTTCAAGTCTTCAGTGCCTCAGGTGATTGGAAATATCCTCTGCACTCCAGGATGAGCACAGTGATTAGAAATGTCTTTTTCCCTCTGGAAATGAAGCTTGCTCCAAAAGAAAGCATAGGCATTTGTACAGTGGACTGAGTTCTGAAAAGTGAGTGAAGAAAAGGCGTAAGAACATTAATTCAGTGAATTGAGAATGTGAATGCAGACTTATTGCTGCTTCCATATCAGGGTGAATTGCATTGAATGCCTATCATGTCTGTGTGCAGCCATAATATGCAGTTCAATAAAAAAAAAAAGGCATTTAAAGTGCCTTCTTAATGCTACAGTGGTGGTAATTAAAATAATTACTGTTGCATACAGCTAGGAGTCAATGGCTTGCATTGCAAAATCAAAATCTCAGCTCCAGAGGATTCACATCATTTTATTTGCCAATAGTCCATTGATTTCTCATGGAGTTCTACACGTGGGAAGTAGATGCAGCCACGGAGAATGACAGCGTTGATAGTCGTCCTGCCGCTGAATAACTTCCCTCGGGAAATCCCAGTCTGAGGCTGATGGTAGATAATCTGGGTTCCTGGATATGTTATTTCATCTGTTCCATATGCTCAGGTTGAAGTGGGCAGAGAGCAACGAGAGAAGTAATTTTCATATGCCCAGGACTATACTGGATAAACTAGAAATACTTGTGCTGGGCCCTACTAATTGTGAGAAGGTCCAAATTACAAACCCTTATGTCCATGCTCAGTCTCGCTGCAATCAGAGATTTTAATTGTGTGAATTGCACTGCATTGCAGGTCACAGCACAAATTTAATTAAATCCTGATAAAATCGATTTGCGGTTCTTGTACTGCTTAAGTCAAGAGTAGAAAACTACTGAGCCAGGCGCCCAGCTGGAGAAACTTCTCAAGTAGAAAATTACAACTGCATTTTTAAATGTTCATCTTATTTCGTATGCAGAAAAGGCTAATGGGCTGGATCCTTGCTGCATACTACAGGTGAGTTCAGCTAACAGTGGTGGGATTGCATTGACTTATGCCAGCTGAGGTCCACCCTTTCGTCACATAGATAAAAGCAGAATTTGTGGTTTTAGGAAATCACCAGTGGCTACAGACTTTAATCATGGCACTGGACCCCAGGCTTGTCTGTTCTATAAAAGTTCCACGCAATTTGTGATGACTCAATGTTGGTTTTGTCTCCTGTGTCCTCTGGGACATACAAAAATTATCTCATTGACATAAGGGACCCACCATTTGCATCACAGGAAAAGTCTGGTGAGCACCACTGGGATTTCAAAGGACACTACTAAAGGCCTGATGATTTCAAGGGAAATCAGACAACATTTCAAAATCTGGCCCCAAGACTCTCAACACAGCTGGGACATAGCTGAGACAGATGTGAATAAAAAGCAAGTTCTCCCTGGTTTGTAGAGCAGAGGACAGGAACTTGGGAGATCTAGCTGTAATACCAGCTAGCTGGGTGACCCAGGACATTTGAACTCTTGGTCTTGGTCCAGTCTGGTTTCAGCAGGGGGCTGACTGAATATCACAGAGCAAAAAAGCATGGGCTTTGACAGCTTCAATGACAGAGAGCACCAGAGTTGTCATTTTGTGATAGGTGAGCGTCCTCGGGAGCATCCTTGCTAAGTAGTCTGCGAACAGAGGTGGGCAGACCTCACCTCAAGGACAACAGTGAGTTTCTACAGGTGATCTATCCCTTCTGTAATAACTTGTCTGTGATTTTCTTTTTATTCATTAACACGTTGTTTGGTTTGCTTTCTCTGGTCCCTGCACAGACAAAGCACCATCGTTCTTTGCAGAACAAAACTTCTTTGCATGTGCATTGTGAATCCAGACTCACGGTGCCTCATCTGCTACCTGCAATGCTGACGAATAGCCCAGCAGTGCCTCTGACGCAGCTGCCCTCTAGATAACAGATACAAATCAACAGATATACATTAGAGCTGCAGTTTCTGAGCCAAAGATGTTTCCATGACAGCTAAAGGGTTTCTGGACATGCTTATGGCACCCTCTTGTGTTTGTTCACTATAAATGCACGATTTATTCACCTGTCTATTTGTGCCACACTTTGATGATGTCCCAGTTGACATCTAATGCCGACCGACCTCCTGGGCCTCACAGGTAGAGCAGAAAGGACTGGAGAAGAGGATAAACTGTTTGTCTGGATGGGGATTCTCAGAAATTTTGTAGCAGATAGGGGTTTGATCAATAAGTGGAGCATAAGTGTAATTTTCTTTTTCCATTTTAGTAGCATCCATTAAGATTATGGTCCTTGATATAATTGATTCAAGTCACAAAAAATATATATGACCTAGGAAGGAACTTGTATTAGATTATGCAAGCAATAAAAGCACTTATTTAACATCCTTTGTAAGTTATGCACAAGGAATTAAATTCACAGCCACTTTGCCTGGCACTTAACTGAAAGACTTTCCAAGCTGTGATGGATGGTATGTGGGATCTAAAGAGCTTTTCCGGTTCTCCTCACTTCTTCTGTGGTGGGCAGGTTGCCCAAGTCCTTCTCTTCCTTTGATTTGCACTTTTCCTGGGGCAAGGAAGAAATCCTTTAAATAATTATCGATTCTGATACTGCCAGCATAATTTCTTCTTATTGATTTTTCCTTCTAGCTCCAGGTTCTTGCAGGTTGAGGCTTTCTAGGACCATCCAAGAGAGACTGACAGATTTAAAACTCCAAAGCCAAGCATACCCTTTTCTTCTCTGTCACGTTAAATGAAATTTTAAGCTTACCTTTACAAGGTTTTACAAACGATAGCAGATTTTCTTTTTTTTTCTGCTTTGCCTGCATTGAAAGATCTAGTCCTATAAAATGACCAGAAATATGACCAGTCTTATTGTTTGCTTTTCTGTGGATGAGGATGGCAGATGGTGAAATTACAGTGGGAACAGAGGACAAGAAAAGGTCTCAAATATTTTTAAGACAGCTTGTTAAAATCCACAGTCTCACTGCACTGTTACAATGGTGATGGTATAGTGATGAAACCTCTGAGCTCCCATTATAAATGGGCAACATTAGGACCCCATTAGAACTGGCCTTATTTTGAAATATTCAAGTGGGGAAAGCAAGTGAATATGTTGGGAAAAACGCTCGCAAAAAATGTCCTGATTTTCAACCCGTCTTGCTTACACAGCTTTGGTGACATACAAATGGTTTTCCACCTCCTCAGCCCTATGCTCTTGCTCAAAGTGCTCTGGGGATGTCAGAACGAAACTGGGGTTCAGCAGGAAAGAGCCTTACATAGTTTCCTTATAGAGAACTAAATGAACTGCCGGCTACGTCGAGATCAAAAAGTAAATCTCAAGATAGAAATATTGGTTTGGGGATTGTTATTGAAACTTGTCAGCTAAACAGGATATTTTCAGCTGTGTGAGAGTTTGATGCAGAACCGTGAATTATGTACACGTGCGTATGTACATGTACATATATATCAGTAAATAGGTGGGTAAATTCAGATAAAATTAATATCACGTGGCATAGCTGTTGCCACTGTTGCTGTGGTAACCAAGCATGACAATGTGTCAGACAAGTTAATTTTAGACAAAATAAACCGTTTCTTAAAACTGTTGGAGAAACAGATGGATTTTGTCTTAAAATGGACTCTTAAACATTTGCTCTTTGGAAGTACTTAGAGGGAGACCAAATAAATACGCATTCACCCCACAACAGGTTGCTCAAATGAAAGGGCTTTCCGGATGCTTTGGGACCATCTTTATTACCCATGCCTCACTTGCTAAAGTATTTTCCTGTACCTTCTCGAACTGATGTGTGTGCCAGTTGAGATGATGATTTTATTTCTTTTTGCTGTATTTCTGCTAGGTTGCTTGGCATCCATTCTCAGCACCCTCTCCAGAGTTTCAGAACTCTCTGTTTCCCCACACTTTTATTTTTCTCTGCAAAGTGCTGATTTAACTATATACCGAGTTTCCTCCTTAGTGCTTTCACCTTTGCTGTAGTTTAATCTCCTCCAGGCTGCTTCCACCAGGCTAGCCTTAATTTTCAATGAAAAGGTAGTGCACAGAATGTAAGATAACTCTATTTGGGACCTGCGTATGTTGAGTAAAAATTAATTAATCACTGGACTAGATGATGATGGTTGCTAAGGCAGCAGTGGTCATGACCTGATTATATGAAGGAATAATATAGAGGACAGTCCTAAGCATTAATATTTTCACTTAGTGCTTCAAAAGAGCCATTTCCCAATGCTGAGGAAAATTATGAGCCAAAGAAAGTAGGAATAAAAATAGGGATAGAAAAATCAGATTTTCTTTTAGCAAATAGATTCAAAATCCAAAAAAACCCAAGAAGTCAAGATCAAACAAAAAGAAACTGGTTACCAAAAAGAACACTCTCAGCTCAGTAAGAAAAAGCAAAGCAAAAACTGAAGAAAAAAAAATCCAAAACAAAACAAAAATGACCAAAACCTATAAGAAATGAAAAGAAATATCAATTGCTATCACCAAGAAATTAGGGGATGAAAATAATTGATAAGAGAAGCTGATGACAGAAAGTGAAAAGCCATTGCAGGCAGTGATACAGAAAATTTTAAATATATTAAGATCAAAGAATTCTTATTAGCAGTATAAGCCTTTGCTAGAGAGAGGGGTGACCATTATGAATAATATCACAGAAGATCAAGAAATGCTACCTAAATACTTCCATCCTGAAAAATGCCAAGAGTTTATTACATATTTTTGGTGATGACAGATCTGTTTGTAAGTAGCCGAACCTACTCAAACCACCTCATCTCATGACCAACCAGTTCAGATAACTTCCAGAAGACTCTGACAGAGTTGGCACAGGAGGTGGTGGATGCGCTGCTGTGAATGATAATAAATTATTTGCTTCCTCTGAAATTACAAAAGGTGGAAAGACTATATGTGAGATCATATTGTCTTAGGCATAGAAGAAGCTGGACACCTGGCATCTACCAATCTCAAACAAAATAATGGAAAAACTGATATGAGATTCATTTGGTAAAGACTGTGAATGTAATTAATGCTAATCAAAACTGTCTCTAGAAAATGGGCCTTGTCAAAAAAACCCAATTTCATTCTTTAAGGAGATTACTCTTTTGGTTGGAAAATGTACTGATAAGTGTAGCAGACTTTCCTAAAGCTCTCACCTTCATATTGCACAATTTTCCGCCTAAAAATACAGCACTACAAATTATCAATACACCCTGCCACCTAACTGACACTTTTTGCCTATGAGGTAATCACATCTTTGGGAAACAAATCTGAAATCATTGATACGGACACAGATCGCTCTGCTGATTGCAGGAGTAAAGCCGAGGTGACCACACCGAGTGGATGTCGGAGTATACGGCTTAATTACAATCTCACCTGCAGTTCCCCTGCACCCCTCCCAGCCTTACGCTCCTCAAATATAGTTATAAAATGACACCCAGCAGGGAACTCCAGAAATCCTGCCTGACTTGTTACAGCAAAGATCCTGGAAAAAAGGAAAAAAAAATAAAATAAAAATTATAGCCCTGCATAGATAGCATTAAGCCAGCTGCTACCCTAGAGAACGGTGCAGGATAGAGACAGAAAATGAGAAACTTTGGGGTTGTCATCTCTATTTTTTTGGATAATATGAGAGTGAACCCTAATGTCTGATGGACTGAAGAATATTTCCAAGCAGTTATGCCTCGTGTCATTTTGAACTGTGTTCTAAGGACATTTAATAGTGCTGGCATCTCCCAAGGGATGCTATAATGAGACTGAGCATCTCACAAGCAACGCTCAACGTCTTGCAGGATCAAGCCTGTATTTCTCACCAGGAGAAAAGCTAGTCCTACTATTGAAGCCCACATTCTCTCTTGCTTAATTTCTTCCAATTATTCTTAATTGTGCCCCCAGGAGTGGAGCTCTGTGAATAATTGATTTTTTTTGTTGTTGTTTTGTTTTGTTTCGTTGCCAAACAGGGGGGAGGGGAATTATTCAAGGTTGATTGGAAATGAAAAACATTTGGCTTTCTTTAACAATAAAGAAGCCCTCCCCAAGGCATTTTTCAGGTCAAACAAAATAGTTCTTTTAATTTAAACCAAGGTATTTTGGTTCATTTTCTTCTTCTAATTGTTGTAAACAATGAAGTGTAACTATATGTAAGCTTAAAGCATCATCTGAAATGTGAAAAAGTCAAAACATGGCATTTAAAACAGTGGACTGAAATGTTTCAAATGTACAAACTTCTGGAGCAGAGTCAAATTCAACGAAAATTAATGACAATATTCACTTCCACTCTCAATATGTATTTTTCTAGTGACTGAACTGTTTTCCCCATTCTCCCTCCCAGATCACCCAATTTTCTTATGATTCTACATCCTGCCTTTGGTATTGACTTGGTATTCAGCTTGCAAACGTAGGTAGATTTCTGTGCTTTTCCTGGGCTCTCCTTTAGCCAAGCTCTACCTAATTAGTTCTTCTGGTCGTCTCTCAAAAGTCAGTTCCTTCTTCCTACTAATCATTTTTCTTCTTGGATTTACCTCCACTTTATCAACGTGTGCCCGGGCAGGAGCTGCTAAGAAGTGAATGCTGTGTTAAATTGCAAGCCAGTGACAATGGCTACCTTTCATAGATAGCAGGATTTTGCTATTTTTCTTGCAATTACCATTTTTGGCTCAGGTTTCTTTGCTTTACCAATCTCCTTGAAACACATTTCAAGCTGGCAAAGGTCTGTTTATCCCTTTTTTTTTTTTTTTTTAATATAAAAATTGTAGGTAGCTCATTTGTAAGCATGGATTGGAAAAGCATGCATCCTGGGTGCTCCAGCACCTTTTAATAGTCATAATTTCTGAATATTTTACATTACTGTGTTCACTAAAATACCTGTTCATGCCCAACTCAAAGATTCATCAAATTTGCCTAAGGCGAAAACTTAATACACATACTTGGTACTTCCAAACATTACTTACGAACATCTGCGTGAGTAGATGCCTAAGGCTGTAATAAAGCCAAACCTGTCTATATGAAATATTGCAAGGAAAAACACTGGAGGGTCACCAAATTAGAAAAAGAGCAGAGAAAGAAAAGAGCTACCAACATTTTCCAGCACATTCAAATGTTGGCTGTGCTTTAATATCCTCCTTCACCCACAACCTCAAAGCAAACAATAGGTATGAGGCTCTGCAAGTGAAACCGAAGAGTAATGAGGACGATGATTCATCTAGCTTGGAGGTGTCACCGGGGTTAAGTTAGCCTACACTCTGCGTCAAAACTGCTTCCATAAAGAAAAAAAAGATGAGTATTGTCATAGGAGACTCCCTTCTGAAGGGAACAGAAGGCCCAATATGCAGACTGGACCCACTTCTTAGTGAAGTCTGATGTCTCCCTGGGGCTTGAGTTAAGGACGTGAAGAAAAAGCTTCCAACCCTGGTACAGCCCTCAGATTATTATCCATTATTGATTTTTCAGGTAGGCAGTGATAAAGTTGCAACAAGAAGTCTGAGGTCAATCAGGAGAGACTTCGGGGCCTTGGGATGACTGGTTAAGGGATCAGGAGCACAAACAGTGTTCCTCTCTATCTTACAGTTGCAAGGAATGATGAAGGGAGAAATAGGAAGAGCCAGCAGATCAATACCTGGCTCCAAAACCGGTGTCACCAGCAGGATTTGGGGTTCCAGAGGGCAGACTTTGGCCTGTTTAGGAGCCTGGTTGACAGAGTCCTTTGGGAGGCAGTCCTGAAAGGGCAATAGTGGACACTCTTCAGGAAGGAAATCTTAAAGGTGTAGGAGCAGGTGCCAAAAGATGACCCAGTGGAGAAGAAAACTGGCCTGGCTGAACAGAGAGTTTTGGCTGGAACTCAGAAAAAAAAGATTTGATGACCGTAGGAAGAAGAAGCAGACAACTCAGGAGGACTACAAAAATATTGTAAGGTTATGGACAGTGGGATTGAGTGCACACTGAACAAGTTTGTTGATGACACCAAGCTCTGTGGTGTGGTTGATGTGCTGGAGGGAAGGGATGCCATCCAGAGGGACTTGACATGCTGGAGAGATGGGCCAGTACAAACCACAAGAAGTTCAATGAGGCCAAGTACAATGGTCCTGCACATGGATCAGGGAAATCCCAAGAACAACTACAAGCTGGGTGGAGAATGGATTGAGAGCAGCCCTGAGGAGAAGGACTTGGGGGTGTTGGTGTATGAAAAGCTCAACATGACCCAGCAATGTGCACTTGCAGCCCAGACAGCAAACCATGTCCTGGGCTGCATCACCAGCAGTGTGACCAGCAGGTCGACGGAGAGGATTCTCTCTCCTCCACTCTGGTGAGACCCCACCTGCAGTACTGCATCCAGCTCTGGGGTCTCCAGTACAAGAAAGACATTGAGGTGCTGGAGCTCGTCCAGAGAAGTGCAACGAAGCTGGTGAATGGTCTAGAGAACAGGTCTTATGAGGACCGGCTGAGGGAAGTGGGGTTGTTCGGTCTGGAGAACAGGAGGCTGAGGGGAGACATGATCACTCTCTACAACTACCTGAAAGGAGGTTGTAGCCAGGTGGGTGTTGGTCTCTTCTTCCAAGTAACAAGTGATAGGAGAAGAGGAAATGGCCTCAAGTTGCAGCAGGGGAGGTTTAGATTGGATATTAAGAAAAAAATCTTCATTGAAAATGTTGAAAATCATTGGAACAGGCTGCCCAGGGAAGTGGTTGAGTCACTGTCCCTAGAGGCTTTTAAAAGACGTGTAGACGTGGTGCTTAGGGACATAGTTTAGTGGTGGGTTTGGCAGTGCTAGGTTAATGGTTGGACTCGATGATCTTAAAGATCTTTTCCAACCTAAATTATTCTATGATTCTATGAAATTGTTTTGGTAAACAGTGAGGGAAGGCTAAGGATTGCACCTTGGGGAGAACCATGCATAGGAAGACTTATGAGAAACCTGTGCATGTTTTCATAAATCATCTGAGCAGAGCAATGTTTACTGTCCTTCAAGGTGATCCAATGGTGAGTCCTGCTGCCAGGATTTAGTCCTTTCAAAAGCACATGAAGGCTGATGATGAAAGCACTAAACCTGCCAGTTTTTTTCTGATTTTTTCATTAAGAAATGTGTTATCCATGCTCACATGTTTGTTCAGCACACATGCTTCATTGATTTACATTGTATGAACATACCTTAGCTGTGTCCTTAAAACCTCATTAGTGTCTGCTGAATACCCATTTAAATCTGAATTTTATTCATAAATGCAAATTTACAAACATTCTTAATTGTGTGTCATGCATCAGTGTGATTACAACTCCATCTCCTCTGTTTTGACATAATGTGGATTTAATATTTTGCAAAACCACCAGCCTAGATAATGCATAATGACTTACCATTTATACAGAGGCAAATGTTTCCCATCGCTTGTAGATTGGTCAATACCTACTGAGAAAGAAGACATCCTGCAATTAACAGGAATGAACTAATAATAGCCACTGCTGTGGCCATGCAAAAGCAGCACAATGTTTCCTTTCTAATAGGAATCAGAAAATATTCCTTTGTTTAGGAACAGAAATGCAATAGTACACATATATGTTTAGCATTGTCGACAAAGAACTATTAACCCAAAGCTTTACCACTGTTAGATAATATTAAATAAAAAGTAAATTCATAAGAGCCAGTTAAGAGTAAGAATAGAATATCAAGATCTGTGTGATGTTACATTTCTCATCTTCATTTTAATATCCTTTGTCTTTTTGTCTCTCCTATTCCTCCCATGTTCTACTTTGATCCTTTGATCCTGTAATTCTAATAATTCACCATCACTAATTTTCACCTCAGACTTGTCCTGGTTCTAGCTGGGCAGTGGGCAGAAGAAAAGTCCAAAATGCAAACTTCCACCCCGTGGATGTAGTCCAGATGTGAGTGAAGTACACCAGCCTTCTGCCTATGAGAATACAGGTCCGATCGCCACAAATCCTGTCAAATCACTTTTTCCAGTGTTGCAATGACTCTGCAATGCCACAGTTACTTCTTCATCTATGAATCAGTTTGAACCTGGCACAAGGGTGTGCAATTACAACCCCAAGGATTTTTTAATTTTTAACAACTGGATAGGTTGTTCAGCAGGAAACAAGCACAAGTTCTGGCTGGTTCCACTTACTGAAACTGCTGGTCTGCTTTGTGAGTTCTGGATTCAAAGATACTTCTCTCCATGCAGACTTTCTTGATGGCATGGCACGGCACTGAAAAGGAAATGCTTTACCTTCTACAAACGTCTAGTGCTTTTATTCTATTGGGAAACCAGTTGGTCATCTTCACTGCTATTGATTTTGGTAATTAAATAATCAATCTTTTGTTTTTCTCCTTCCCTCTCTTTTGGAAAGAGAGTTTTCTGAATCTGTGCCTTTCCTGGTAGCCTTGTAGAGCAGGTCTCCCTCATGAGGATTAACGATGCTCATAACTATTGCTGCATAACTATTTAACACTGGATGAGATGGAGGGATGGAGGACAGTTTTGCAGCTGTCTCCCCACTGAATGAAGCAATCAGCCTCAAAACATGCTATGGCACAATGCCGTGCCAACGATTAAATTGTTGCAGCACTACTGCAATCATGACCTTGCTATTCTCTCAAATTCTCTACTTTTAATTGCAAGATGGTCCTTGACCTGAATACATCCTTTTTCTAAAACTTTTGTGTTACTTCTTTTTTGTCTCTGTAGACATGACAATGTTCCTCTCTCATTCAAAACCTGTTCAGTGAAAAGCATCAAGAAATACTTAATCAGCAGTTCCAAATTCATGGGTAATCATCTTCCTTGCTTCATGATTACTGACCTTTGATCCTTTTTCTTCAAAATATGTAATCACTCTCCTATTGACAGAAACTTTTCCATGGAAGCTGCTACTGTTGTGTGCAAACTTTCCATTTCCACTGATTCCATACTCTCTCTAGGCTGTCTCTCACTGTCAGCAGACGAACAAGACCCGAGTCCCATGTGTTCGCCAGCTCCAGCATCAGTTGTATCAAGTAAGGTGCAGCTCCCAAGTCAATGTTGAGCAGCAGAATAAAGGTTGTGTCAAGACTCAAGGCTTCAAGGACCTCTTTGTCCTATGGGAGGACACTGGAGAGATGTCAGCTATTTATAAGATGGAGACAGGATCATGCATCTTTTTTTCTTTTTTTTTTTTTTTTTTTTTTAAGAGAGAGAGAGAGGTAACTTGCTAGTTATGCTGAGCTATTTCTTATACTCTACAAAACTACCTACATGTAACTGAAAGGCTCCAATTTAAAGGGAACTCCCTTCAGCAAAAGTTAAGTGTTCCAAGTGTTAATGATTAAATAGAGACATATACATTATTTCTCAAATTTCACCTTCTAAATACAAAGTTTGACTTTGTCACTGTTTCCACACTACAGAACACTTAGTTGTCAGTAATATTCAAGGTATAAGCTTGCTAATTTTTTAACTCTGATTATCTACATGAGTTTTGAAAATCTATCTGATTTTTTTTTTTTAGTTAGACTTTTTATCAGATTTTTCTCTTGTAGCTACTTTTACATCCTTTTCAGCTTGTCTTCATGCTTTGCAAATAGCAGACATCTAAATCTTACATACTATTTCAAGCCCATGCTCCAGGCAGAGCATGGAGGTGCAGAAGAATGGTGCGAGTTAATAGACTTTTTTCAACAGATTTGCTATGCAATAGTCCAGTGAAAGGAAAAAAA
>VXBL01006445.1:481499-527132 GCA_013400195.1 Aramus guarauna | reverse complement strand
AAAAAAAAAAAAGAGGTGGGAGGGGGAAGTGGGGTTAACTGAGTCCTCAGAGAAGGGAATTGAGCCAAATAGCCTTGCATGGGATTGTGGCTTCAGTAGGAGAGCTGAAATGTTCCTCCTTTTATTTTCTCTAATAAATACTTCATTTGCAGATTTATAGTAGATATCCTGTATCTTGCTGTTATGAATCTATGGAGATTTGAAAGTAATTAATCATGCTGAAAAGTCTTCCTGCTAAGGAAGGAAGAATGTGCAATTCTGCAGGCTGTTAGTCAATGAAGAGAGACTTTTAGGCATTCTTAATTGACTACCATTTGTCACCAATTTACACACAGCAGACTTCTGTTCAGGATACCCTTGCAGGGTAGATTGCCAAATCAGAAGAAAACACAGCTTGAAACATCCACCAAATAAGATTTCTCTATTTCTCCAATCCACATTCCCTTATGTCAGTGGGGTTTTGATGTCTAAATTTATAAAGAAAGTAAGGTAAGAGATATGTGAACTTGTTGTAAATCTCTACCAGGCTAAGAAGGATTTAAGAACCCTTTGAGGAAAAGTGTCAGAGAACAGAGGGGAGGCCTATAAATAGCACCAGATAGTCTAAATAAATGTTGACTCAATAACTGTGAAATTCCCTGTTGCACAGATAAAATTGTTTAGTCTTGGTCAGGAGTAGAACATGAAAATTTATCCTGGGAACAGTCATTCTCATGGTGAAAAGGTCTGTGCAGATTTTCACAGGTGATGGGATGAGCTTAAAGGAGAAGTATGTAGGTATCAAGAAAGATGCTCCAACACAGTGAGATCTATTAGACTGCAGAGTAGCCTCATAAGGAAACTGATAGAAATCCCATTGCTCAACATATTTAAAATTAGGCTGGATACAGCAGGTGTTATGTATCTCTACCTCTGCAATAAAAAAATAATACAAAGAAATCACCCTGGCGCAGCTGGGGACATAAATAACAGTCTTTAGTTCACAAACAGCCTGAAAGGCTACTGCTGTATTCTGACCATGTACCACAGTACGGAGCTCACTGAGTGTATTGCAGGGGCAAGCCTTGGAGGAAAATGGACTCCATACCTTGGTAAGTGGGTTGTCTTTGGAAACTTGTGACCTTATGCCTTGCTAGAGAAGATGTATTTTTTTTTCTTTTTTTATCTTTTTTCTTTTTTTATCTTTTTTTCTTTTTTTATCTTTTTTTTTCTTTTTTCTTTTTTCTTTTTTTCCCCCCAGACTTGTACTTTGTTCCAGTGGGTCCTTACCCGTGTCTCTATCTCCTATAATTTCACATTTCTGCCCACTTGTATAACTTGGTCCTGCAGTCTATTACTCACCTTCATACCTTCTAAGCCTTTGGAAATAATATTGCCTCCCCAATATCCTCTGTCTTGTTACATTAGCTTTATAATGAAAAGCTTTCTTCTTTTACTCCCCTATTTCTCTATTGCTACATATCTCAAAAGATCATGAAACTGTCAAAAGCAGATATGCTAAGTCTCTGATCCGTCAGGATACTCACCCATAGGAAATCCAGGAAGGGAACCAGCTAGTTCTTGCAGGATATATGTTATCTAGATTCCATGCTCTAGACCTATAGACATTCAGAAAAACGTCAGACCGCAGATTTAGCTCAATTGGTTATGTTTACAGCAATGGTGTCTATGGGAAAACTGGTAACATGGACGTGTTACATCCCGAAAGAGCGAAAGCGTTTTGAGAGACGGTCTCTGTCTCAACGACCTGATCAGAGTTTCACAGGCAAGTTAGCCATAATGTGTTGGCGATGCTTTTCTTTAGCAAGGCTTAGCCCAACTAGTTTCTACTCTGGGATAGACACCTTTATAATTCCTCTTTCTGTGCAAAAAGGATAGAGGGGAGAAATTGCAAGTTGGCTGGATGTGTGAAAATAACATCTTTTGCAGTTGTTCAGCTGATAGTGAGGGTTTGCCAGGTTTGTGCAAAACATCACACCAGCTCTGTCATGCTTCCTGCCCCTCTGGTTGATGCGTGGCGTGTTACATAAGTGAAGATGATGCTATGTGGCTCACATTGAAGAGACAGAATGAAAATTGGGCTTTCAAACTTAACACTGCTTACTTCTATTTCAATGTTCATAAGGAGTCATTTTATCCTCGGATTGTGCTGAAGAAGTACTGAAAAAAAAAAAAAAACAACAATTGAAAAGGTGAATCCTTTGAGTTAAAAATCACCAGTGCAATATTGCTGTCAAGGTAGAGGAAGCTCTGTAGATAGTAGTAACAGCCTTCCTTTAGCTTCACACAGGAAAACAATCTTTAACATAATGATCTGGAAAGAAGACTTTGGAAGCAATTGAAGATACGACTGTTTAGCTCTCTTAGGAATGATAACTGACAGAAATCTTCAGTAAGAATTGTCTGACACGGAGTACAGCAAAAATTGTGCATGGGGGATGCAGGCAGAGGTCAAGCTGCAAGTCCATTGCAAGACACAATATATTTCTGGATCAATGCTGTTGATTTATTCTGCTGTTTTTTTTGTTGTTGTTTTTTTTTTAAATCATTCTCCTGTGGAAGCACAGATGCTCCTGAGCACTGTAGCTACTACTGCAGTTGTCAGTTGCTGCATGCGAACACAGAACATCACAGCCCTCTCATCAGGCTGGCAGTAATCACTTATCCAGCTTTCAGGCCCATGTTGGCTCAGATATGGAGCCTCACTCAGCCCTAAACCCTGCCAGCCGTGTAAATTATGCATGCCTCTGCCCAGCTGCCCGAGGGAGTTGAAATGGGAAGGACACACAGAGCACAGCTGGCTGGAAGAGGCTCCATGCAGCACGCAGGGATGGAAAGGCTTTCCTTTCTACCACGGCAGGTGATGGAGGGGCATGCCGTGCACCTTTCCCTTCCTGCACCTCGTCTGGAGCACTCACCAAGGCCCTGGGAGAATGAGGTTTAGTGTCCTGTCCTACCTGCATGATCTCAAACCCAAATCACGTAGGCTGGGTGAAAAGAAGAAAAGAGGAAGAGAGATTTGAAGCTTTGGCTTTTGACTTCACACGAGTGTGGGACCAGAGGGCTGGAGGAAAGTGAAACCATCTGACACAGCAGTTGGTGCTATCATGTGACAAGTGGGTATCCTTGCTCTTGCAGCTGTTTTTTTCAGGTTATACAATTACAAATTTATTTATAATATACATCTAGCCCTTGAAGAGCAGCTTAAGGTCTTTGTCCCTAACCTGAACTCAAACCCTAACCTGCCCTTAGGGAGCATCGTAATAGCTCCACAAAACAATTATCTCCCTTTTGCACCTTTTCTGGACAATATGCACTCAGTTCATACCTGTACAATGGAAACCTTCAGCAAAATGGATGGGGTGCTCTTCTTTTCCTGTGCAGCATACGATGCTGTCCTTGAACATAGGGTTTGAATTCAGCTGATGGGAAGAGACTAACGCTTCAAGATGCTCTGTTTTGCCCAGGTGCTCTGATAACAGAGCTATTTTGTAAATATATAGTGAAAATAACCTACCATGCAGCGAAATACTGGAATAACACTCTGCCAGACTCTGCAAAGAAGGACCCCAGTTTCTGCTTTCAGGAGAAGGGTTTATGAGTCCTAAACAGGATTTCCCTACAAATAAAGTACCCTGAGGAATGGGGGGAAATTAAGGTAAACTGTTGCCTTCTGCCTTTCCCTCCCTGCAGAGCACCCTGAATCTGATGGCTTTTGGCTTAGGACACTGATTTTTGGGAATCTCTTTCTGAAACATCTTGCTCTGGCATGCATTACATGCAGCAAACCATGTAGACATTTCAGAGCCTTGGATGCTACTCTGCCACGCCAGGTGCTGATCTCCTGCAGTGCATCTTGCTCTGCATCCATGTTATTTTGCTACAACAGATGTTTACAGCAACACAGAAGCAGTTCTTTGCTCCCCCCCCCCATCTTTTTATCTCTTTTGATCATAGAGAAAACAGATAAAGTGTTTCCAATTGCTTGTTGGCTTTCACATATACATAGTCCCCACTAACTTGTGACTGTTGCCTCAAAGTCTTCTAGAGTTTTTAACAGAATTCGAGTCTTATATAGCAATGCTAACAAGGAAGCAAGATTACTGGCCTTCCTTTTCACTAATGTGTTCAACTATGGCCCATTATACCTCGCACTGTAAGAGAAAGCTCAGTTCAACAAAACCTCTGGATGGCTCAAGGGGGACAAGACTACCTCACCTAAATGCCAACAAGATTGAGCCAAGGCCCACCAAACTCAATGAGAGTCTTTTTTCAATTGACTTCAACAAGTTTTAGATGGAAAATTAAGTATATTTGCTAGAAGTAACAGCAAATTGTCAAACCGCTTCAGCAAATCTACCACATGGGAGGAACAAAGGCCCAGAGCACGTTAATGAGAATTGTGTGCACTTGAAAAAGCTATTTATATTGGACACTGCTGTCTTCAGACTTCTCATACTTTCTGTAAAACATTTCCTTTCATTTCCATCTTTGACTGCAACCCAGTTTTAATATTTAAGGCCCTTTTGCTCCTTGTTCCATTTGTTATGTTCCAATTTCAAAGAGAAACTCTATCTGCACCTTTTTTTTTTTTTTTATTAAAGGTCACAAAGTTTGAAGCTTGACATGTAAATTCCTTCTGGTAGAAGGTCATTCTTTGTTGTGATAAGGATGGAGAAATAACAAGTTTTGTGATTCAGTTACCACTTTCAGTGCATCTTTGAGCCTTTCACAAAATTTTAAAGTCCATAACATAGTCATGTATAGGACAAAACAGAGATGCAATTTAAATTGAGGACTGTGTGATCTAGGGATCCCATTCATCTGCTGCCACAAACTGGTACACTCCAAATCCACAGACATTTAAGGTCTATTTATCTGAAAATTTTCCAAATATCTAATTCTCTGCTTGTGTTCGTAAGTGTATTACTTCTGTTGGAGTGGAAGAGCATGACTGCCAGTATTTATTTCACATCTAATTCTCATATGACGCTCTGAATTACTTGTCAACATTCTTCCTCTGACATTGCCTGAGGGCCCCAGTCATCTGCACAAAACACCCACGAGTGCGTGGTGAGTCCAGATCTGGGAGTTGTTCTTGAGAAGGAAACCAAAGAGGGATCTAACAGGCTTGCAGTGTATATGTGAGAATAAAGAACTGGAGCAAAAAAAGAACCTTACAAATCAACCCACTGAACTCAAAATTGAGTTGTTGCAGTACTTCTCCAGGTTCAACTTTGCTCTATGCTTCAAGAGATTCAAACTTTCATCTCCTATGAGAATACGCTAACAAACCACTGGGCTATAAGTGGAGAAACAGAGCAGAGTAAGAAAGAACATGTTTAGGATTCTTCTCATTCAACCTTGCCTTCATTGAATAAATAGTCCAAATTGATCAGGGTGGAATTTTCTAAAGAGTTGAAATAATTTTTTGATGCTGATCTGCCCTGTAGTTCATAGAAATTCTGCCTTCAAAAAACATTGTAACACCTGGAAGGAAGATTATGATAGCACAAGGATTCAGTGAAGACTTCAATGGCCCTGTCCAGCACCCACCCATAGCTATAGGAGGAGGGATAATGTTTTTAAACTGGAAGAGGGTAGATTTAGATTAGATGTTAGGAAGTAATTCAGGGTGCCCAGAGAAGCTGTGGCTGCCCCTGGCTCCCTGGCAGTGTTCAAGGCCAGGTTGGATGGGGCTTTGGGCAACCTGGGCTAGTGGAGGGTGTCCCTGCCCATGGCAGGGGGTGGAATTGGATGGGCTGCGAGGTGCCTTCCAACCCAAACCATTCTATGACTCTATGATTTTATGATTCTAACCATGACAGACATAGGATTACTCAAAACAATTTTCTGCTAAACTTTAGCAAAAGAGAAGAAATTGAGTGAAGGTCAACAACTGTGTTATGTGATTCCTTGCTGATGAATGCTTTGTGTACACTGTAATTTTGATGACTGTACATAGCAATAGCATCCTTTCTCTGTCCTTAATAATAACCAATACAATGAGAACAAGCATGTAAAGAGGGCTTCTAGGGAGTGGGAAAGGACGCAGTGCAGTGGCCAGTCCTTGGAGGGAGAGTGTGAACAAACCCATCTGCTTGAAGGCAGGATGAAGCCATTGGGGTGAACTGTAGAGGAAAAAGATGTGGAGGGAAGCCGGGTCTGAGGTGAGAAATAGGAGGATATTTTGGGATGGAGGCTTGTGAAAAAAATTAAAGAAAGCGGCATGTCAGCTGATGTCCATTGTTCACCCTCCACTTCCCAGCATTCACTAAGTGATAGACTGAGATATAATAACACTGCAAGTAAATGATAACTACATCATTGTCCAAGGTGCAAGCAGAGGCTGAGTGATGAAAAAGGAATAATAATTTTCATTGCCATTATAAGTGCAAAACCAATGTAGCATGAAAATGGACTCATGGGAAAACAGACTTTTTGACCCAACATGCACTTTTCTGTAGAAAAGTTTTCATACTTTGAAAACATAAGCAATAATTCCAGCACACTTCCAAGCATGCCTCTTAATTCCAGTTAAAAGAAATATTTGCCCTTGACTCTTACTCTTTTTGGAGTTGAGGTCTGGCCTGGGGGGCATTATTTTTATGTACACTAAATTTAAAGCCCCTTGACACAGCCAACACAGTAAATATGAGCTCTAGCATGCATGAGAATTGGGCCATGTGTGAAAGAAGAAGAGTTTTTCTGGAGAAGTTCCATAACAGAGTGAGGGTCCATTCTGTCTTGGACTGCAACCAAGGCAGCTGCTGTGCTCCTGGCTGTTTGAGAACCATTTAGGCCAGAGGGTAAGCCAAAAGACTGTCCACAGCTCTAAAGTATATAGCCAGCATGCTGCCGTACTCACTGTTAGCATCCGAGGAAAAAGATGTGTCTAATGCTTTGTAGGGTGAAGGATTATTCAGAAACGCTTTCCCCAAATTTATAATTCCCTTGCATGGATAACTAAGAGAAAATATGCTTAAAGCAGAAAAAAATCAGCTGATTGATGAGTAATTCTTGCTTCAAAATGAGAAAGCAATAGCTACTACCACTCTCATCTTTTGCTCTGTGGGTTTCCTCTACAGGGCGGTATTAAACCACTAACCCTTCTGCCTAATGATAATAGCCACAAAATGAATTTCTTCAGACTGACACTTACAATGAAATTTAACTGAAGGTCTGACATGATTAATGAAACCGTGGAAAAATGTAGTTTTCTGGGTCCTAAAACACACATGCATACATGACGATATCAGAGCAAAATGAGTTAAATTCCTAATAGAGCATACAAAGACACAAACATCAACACATACATATTTTCCATTGTGGTCTGCTGTGATAAAGAGGATTTGTATACTTCAGACATTCCACACAGATATTTGAAAATAAATGGAAATGCTGTTTGTGACTTGCAGAATAATTGACAGAATAATTTAGCATGGAGGCTAAATGATCAAATAGCTAATTTTATCCTTGTAAAGCAATGTAATATGTGTAAGACCATCTCTGTGTGGGATTATTAGATGAGGAAGTAATAATACACTATGCTATCTCACAATGCTATGGGTCCAACACAAAGCCTATCAAAGTCTGTGTAAATGTTTCTGTTATATTCAGTGGCCTCCCTGCTGATTCATGAGCAAATCTGATTACAAGTTTGCAAAAAAATAAATATTCCCCCTCCCAAAGCTAGACTATTCATAAAGAGCGCTCGCAAGTGTAGTGGAAGAGGTGCCTTGCCACCTTAAAAAGTACATCTCTGTATTAGATGGAAAAATCACATGGAAAATGTCACAGTTCAAAGTCTCTCATCCTGAAACTAGAAAATGCAACTCGTCTGATTATTTGTGCCATCTGAATCTGCCCTCTTTGAACACATGCCTTGGGAAAACAGAATCCCAAAGCTGGAGTAACCCATGAGTTGAATGGATCTGACTGTGATATGCTGGCCAATGAACTCTACACCATACCTTTGAATTTAGTCTGTGTGGGTGAAGGTAAAAAAATCATTAGCTGCTGAGAAATAACTATTAGGTCTACATGAAAATGAGCTCAGGGGTCTCAATGCAACTCCTACATCATAATCTGTTAATAATGCTTCTACCTTCTTGGTCTCCAAGCACTTTGTAATCTTTATAATGTGTTTATCTGCATAACACTTTTGTGAGACAGTGATAGGCTATTTCATCCTGCTTTACAGATGGAGAAGATAGGTCATGTAAATAGGTCCCCACAGATCTAGGGACAGTTCTATAAAGGATTCTCACATTCAATCATGCAACATCTAACTCTTTGATAGCTTGTGCCTGGCTTTTCCTGTACATGAGAGAGAAACCCCAGCACACTAAATGAGTTATGTATAATACAAAGTAGAAAATGTGTAGGAGATATGTGGAGCTTAGATGGCCCTTAGGTACCAACTTTTTGCTTGCATTTTGTCATCTACTGAGCTGTATGGAGCTCACCAGTGGTCACCAAAGGTATAACCAAGTTTCTTAAAAGAAAATCCAAGGGACCGAAGGCTAATTTTCCACTCAGAGGTATGGTGGTCACAACATATGGAGAAATTGTCCTTTTGTCTGAATGACTTTGCTCAGTGCTTGCTTGGCTGTCAAGCTGACATTTCTCATAATTCTAAAATTTATTTAAAATTAAAACAAGGAAAGAGGAAGGTCTCTCTGCCATGTGCCCAGCATCCCTCCACTTGCTGACATGCACTTGCTGGAACTGCATTGTGTATGTGTCAACCCCGTGCAATGAGACAGCAAAATCAGACTTGACAAATCAGCAAGTTGCCATATCAAGCCAAAGAAGACTCAAGGACAAGTTTACAATTTTTTTGGAGCCTTTCATTTTTTCTTCATTTTATTTTATTTTTTACAGTATTTTTCTACCTCCTGGGGCAGTGTAAAGGATCCCATAAAGCAGAGTAGTGCTCTCTCCCCCTTGGTGTCATTTATGGGTCTATTGCTTGAACCATTCATATAGAGAGACAGAATTATTTTTATCTCTCTGATTGAAGATCAGGAGAAATCCGTAGATTAGTGTTAACAGAAACAGGAGCAATGAAGCTTTTATCTGGATAGCTATGTCCTGGGAACACTCCCAGAAAGAAAATCTTTGAAGAAAGTCACATCTAGGAGCAAATTATATTCTGTTTATATCTACCATAATATTCAAGGCAAAACTCAGCAGGCATGAAAGACTGAGCCGTATGTAATCTGTCAGTGGTGTCTGAAATCACACGGAAACCCTGCTCGGCTGCAGTAGGATGATTCCTTGTACCTTCTATGGGCTCATCCATTTTGCACTTATTTAGGCAGCCTCCCCGAGTGAAATTGTGGCTTGGGCTAACTGTAGGCTAACTCTAGGATTTTAATCTAGCAAAGGATCGTTTCTGGTGTTGTGGAATCAGCAACTCTCAGCATTATTTTACTCATAGATTGTGTGCCTGACATCTGGTCTGATCAAGGGTAGTTATTTTTGGATCTTTCCTATTTGCTTGTAAGCAAATGAGAAGTGAAGGGTTTCTTCTATATTATTTATTTTCCTTTCTCCTTCTTTCAGCTTAATCCCTTCCCCATTTCTTCCCTCATCCTGAGCTTTGTTAGTCTCTCTTCTGCTCTGTGCTATACCCGTTATTTTGGGTTATGTCCATCCTCTATGTAATTGTTTCTGAAAGGCTTAAGGTAAACACAGAAGAGCAGACTGATAAACAATTGCTGCAAGAAAGCCAAGTATAATAAAAGATAGCAGCATGGAGCAATATTTGGGAGTAGGATGTAATTTTAAAGGTCAATAATGCACCAAGGAAATTTTGCCTGCAGCACAGCTCACATTGATAACAGAGTTGGTATCTTTGGATTCTTTGGCTGCTAAATGAATTTAACAGTCTACCTCTGAGTTCATCTATCTCCTATTGCTTCAGGCTTGCTTGCTCTGGCTCTTTCTTTCTTTCTTTCTTTCTTTCTTTCTTTCTTTCTTTCTTTCTTTCTCTATCTCTCTCTCTTTTCCTTCCTTCCTTCCTTCCTTCCTTCCTTCCTTCCTTCCTTCCTTCCTTCCTTCTTTCCTGTCTCTATACCAGATTTATCATGGCTTATAGTTTCACTTAGAAAATTTTGAAACACATCTCTTCAGTATTTATTAAAATTATTTTTCATGTCAGGCCTTCTGCAGAAAACACTTGCTGGATCAGTACTTCAACAAATAGAGAGCAGATTTTTAATTTCCAGGTTGCACTGCTTGTTGGATAAGTATCTCTATTATCACAGCTCAGTTTTCTAGTATCTCTTTTTTTGTGTGATCTGAGAACAAACAGCTTGGACTTTCTGTGTTTGTTTCCCTTGTCCGTTGTGGCAGTTTGAGCTGAAGTCTTAGACTGAAATTGTCACAGAGACATCATTGTCTCCCCAGGGTCTTCCAGTCCTGCAGGGATACTACCAACAATCTTAAAAGCAAGGAAAAACATGAATCCAAGAGAACACAGTGAGCTTTAAATGTTGAATTACACTGCAATAAGTTCTAAACTTTTAAGATAACAAATCTCTTGACTATAAAGATACAGTTATCCTTGCCCAGATTTTTCAGCAGTCACTAAGGATTCCTCTGTTCTTCATTTCTAAGATGGCCTCACAAAGAAACCTCATTTTTGGAAGGTGGGTGCTCAAATTCATATTTTTACCAGTTAAGCTATTCCAATCATGTTTTTGAAATCACTGATTACTGATCCAAATTTGGCAACAAACATCCTAATATAGTAGCATGACTTAAAAGAAATCTACTGTTTGATTAAAAATGCTAAAATGTTGTTGATTTTTCTTTTCATCCAGGGAGCAAAAAGCTCTGTGCAAAGGCAAGTGAACGTAGTCAACAGATTTTTGTTCTGATAAACCCAAGGTTTACATTTGCAGATTCCGCTCGCTACTCTGCCGTTGTCTGTCTGTCTATCCGCATGGACAAATTCCCACATTGGCAAGCGCAAGTGGATGAGAAGAGCAGGATCTACCTCCCCCCCTTGTGTGGTGGAGTGCACTGGGGTTTTTGTAGGGTATCGTGTCTGGCCCCATATGAAACCCATTCAGGACTTAATCTGTGTAGCTATAAATGACAGCACAAGTTGCTAGGCAGTGAGGAACTTGAGTAAAGACCTATGCAATTTTCTTCCTGTGTTTATTCCCCGTGTCCTGTGCAGGCCAGGAGAGAGTGGCTGCAATTAGGACCTCCTAGGCAGATCCTTGGCAGGCTCTGTGTTTACAGGATCCATGATAAATCATGATGGTTTTTCTTGCCCAGGTTGTAAAAAAGATAACAGAAAATGGTTGCAATAGGAGTTTCTGGCTTTTGCATTTATAGACTCCGGAGCTATAACAACATATATTTCAGAGACACAGACCACAGCCCTATAACAGACTTTATGCTATGGGCTTGGCTTCCAGCACTAGGTTGTAAATTCTGGAGCATATGCCATCAAATGCAGCCACATCTGGGGCTGAACATGGGAACTTGTGCCCCCCTCCTAACTGCTGTATAGGACAGACTTAACAGCATTCACACAGCAACACAGGCTGCTATTTTGATACATGTGAAATGAGTGCTGTCCATGAGCACATCTGATGCTTTATTATCACTAAGACAAAATCAGCAGCATCTACAGCTCCATAGGGAGAATTAGGCATGGGAAGGGGGAGATGTCTTTTTAATGAAGACTTAAGGCAGAATTCTGATCCAATTAGAAAAATCCTACCGTAAAATATTAAACTGAACCCCATTATTGTTACAAAGTTTGAACAGGAATACTACAAGTCTCCTTGGGGAGATTTTTGAGACTTATCATCACACAGGGCTGGTATGTCCCAAAGCCTCTTCTCCTCAGTCTTCCCCAACCTTTTTCTGAAAATGGAGATTAGAAAGAGATTGCATTTGCAATATAACTCTTACCACATTTGACATACAAATGCAAAAGGCAATTAATAGCATCAGCTACAATTAACAGTGCTAAATGAACAATGCCCAGGAGGCAGTCACATATGGATCTCAACACAGGCTGATGATTTTTACAAAGAAAGGCTATTTTCTAGTATTAACTAATTATGTGTTGCTCTAGATATTTTCTCTCTTTTCTTGCAATGTAACATGTACCACAAGGAGGAAGTAAGCCTTTCATTTTTCTGGTCTAGAGATCTAATATTAAAGTGCAATCAGTACTAACAGTCTAACGTGAAACTTTGGCAGTTTGCAATTATCTTGATACTGAAGCCAAAAATTTCCTGTGTATGCATCTTATTGCCTGTTCAACCTAATTTCATACTTCCATTTTTAGTTCAATAAAATTGAGCAAAAACCCCTCTGGCTTTATTTGCATTGTTTTTCCCTCTGTTGGTTCCCAAATAATGTGAATGTGGACACATGGCTGAAAGCACTGAATTATCACTCGCTGGCAGATCCCTGACAACCACCAGTTGGGTTCTCAGTCCATCTCGGTTGCAAAATAAAACATTCTGGCTTGAACTGCTTTTGTGGTCATTTTACTACATAATTCAGTTTGCTAAGAATATTCCAGCTATTATTATAAGGCTGTGAATTAAACCAGAACGTTATGCTGTTCAGGGTGACCTTGTATGATATACCCTTCTGAAAGAATTGTACTGCTTCATTTCTCTAAGATTTCATGACAGAAAATCCTAGTTGATCAATTCAGTGTCAGTACCCCATACTTCTAACTCAAGGATACAATTTATATGTGTATTTTGTATGCAGCATATGCATTTATGCAATGGTGAGAACCTCAAACACTATCCCTACACATGGGCGATCAAATACGGGGTCTTAATCTGGAGCTAAATTCCAACCCATATTACAGATGTGACCTGCAAGGCAGGAGCCCAGCATCATACGTCTCCAGTGCAAAAGAAACTCTAAAGCAACCTGCCTTACATCACTCCAGGTTCACCTTTTCCTTCTTTTTAAATCAATCCCTTCACCTTAATCAATAATTTCTCATGCTTGTTTCTGGGTGTCATTTGTTCTACCTCTTCCTGGCATTCAGGTGCCCTGAACTAAGACAGGACTATTCATCTTCCCGCATTGCAGCGCTGAATAGGGCAACCTAACAGCTTTAATATTTATTGACAGTTTAGATTCACCTAAACACAGTCACATCGCTAAAAAGTAGCCAGATACTGCTTTTCCATATCCCCAGAAGTGTTTCTTATCTCTTTTAAGTGTTTAGGGCTAAGCTGAAATAAGCAGGTGTTTTGCTATTGATTCCAACAGGTCTTCAGTTTGGCTGTTGCTCCCTTGATAAAACTAATATCACATTTTCAAAATGTAATTACATAAACATGCTTTTATCACACGGCTTATCATCCTCCTCTCTACTCTGTGTACTTTTTGTGTAATAGGTTCTGCACCAGTACCCAAACCTAAAGAAAGATAAACAGAGCAGGAGTTAAACCAACACAAAGAGCTGCTTCCCGCGACGGCGAGACTCCAAAGGTGACGCAGAACTCGCAGCTCTGCAGAGGTGACTTCTGTCCTTCCACTGGCACAAACAAATATTTCTTCCCCTCTCTTTTCTTTGCATTAGGCTTCCACCACCTGGGTTTGATGCCTTTTTGTCAGGAATCTGCCCAAAGAGGCTCATTGTCACCCTGTGCCAGGGACCGTTTTACACCTCAAAGACTCCCTTCTTCTTTTCTGACTGACCTTCACTTCTCCCTGCCCAACAGAATGAAAACTCTAGCGTTTACTAGCTGTATTTACAGGGTCATAAAAAATATCTTGCTGAGAGACATACGATCCCTGGTATGATTCTAGTTAGAGTAATGGGAATCCATTGTGCAAGAATATAAACCCCTGATTTTTATCTGGTGCCCTTGTCTTCCCTTTGTGTCCCACAGTGTTTTAATTAAGCTGTAATTTGGAAGCTCTCTAAGACAGGGATATATCTGTCTTTGGTCCCGTAAAGTACTTTATAGCATGTTATAAAGACAGACAGAAATTTTGCAAATCAATCTGCTGGCATGTCACCAATACAGCAGAGGTAACTTAAGAGTGAGCTTGGGAAATGCATAGCTCTGTGAAATCTAGGGGGTTTTATTGAGATCTGTTAACATCTCTGAAACCCAGTGCATTCAGTTCGTGCCCATCTGAAGGACTTTCTAGGACAGAGGTGGGTAGACTTTGAAAATGTATTATTATTCCTCTCTTATTAATTCCATCGGTGGCAGCACATTATTCTCAACAGCAACTATGAATAGGTTGATCTCACACTAATCCAGAAAAGGGAAACTAGATCTTAAAAATGCACTGACTTTCTCTTGAGATGATAAGGAAGAATTAAAGAAGGAATAAGGCAGCTGGAGAGAGGAAGAGATATAGGAAAAGGTATTTGTGGCCTAAGGAAGAGCTTTAGGAAATGTTTAAGACTACACGGGAATAGTGATCTACTGGAAAAGGATAAAGGTAGAAAAGACCTAATCTAAATTAGGCATTTAATTCAGACTAATGACTTTTACATGACATTCAATATACCTACTAATAATTCCAACATGCAATTTTTGCATTCTCCCACCTGCTCGCATGGGAAAATCACAGGAACCGAACTTGAGACAATTCAATGGTACAACAAATCCAAACAACAACAGGTCCAACAGACTTAACCTGCTAAAGAGGGGAAAAATTTACCTCACCTTTCTTTTATTTGCATTATTCGATTACCACTGAGACAGACTTAATACAAACTGTGTGACATTTTGCTTTGGAAAAGGAAAACAGAAAATAAACACAGGAAGCAGGGAAGATATGTGCATAATCACCACTGCACTGGTCATTTATCACCTGGGCTATCACTGCATGAAAGCCACCAAGCCTTGAGCCTACATGCTCTGAGTGTAGACTAAAACCTCAGTTCATTAGGCTGTAGGTTACTGAAGTCCTGAAGATAAAGTTTTTGTTATGTTATAGAAAAGGGAAGGCTAATTTTCTGATCTTCTTTGGTTCCATAGTACTAATACAGTTTCCTTATCACATTGACCAAAACTCTCATTGGGGTTCTTTTCCCTTATCTATTGTTCTGGTAGTATCTATATGTTCTATCTATTATCTTAGTGTTAACTCACAATTTATCAATGGCAGAACTTTTCTTGGTCTTTCTTGAATGACATTTAGCACAGTGAGCACATTTGGCCCTAGTTTATATACTGGTGTAGAAATAACCCATGCATTTTTGGACATGACAGTCAGCTCTGTGTCCTCTCTGTTTGGGATCCTTTTCTCTGGAGCCTTCTCTTACTTTTCAAAAACTATCTGCCCCATTAGGTGCTACTGTGTAATTGCTGGTGGCAATTATAAAAATTCTAATAACGTGCTAGAAAGTGTGTTAAGTAGCTAGAGTCAGAGGCAATGGGTGTTTGGACAAGAGGGAGGTGAAATTCAGGTTGGAGAAGTGAGATTGAAGCAACTAAAAGAGAAAGGAGAGCAGGAAGAAATGAACTCAATCTCCAAAGAAAGGTAGGGAGGGACACTTTTTAAATATATTACCAGTTTACAAGTGTCTCCAAACTCTCTGGTAGAATTAAACATGGCTACCAGTTTCCTCAGCATGTGCATGTTCTGGGGAGTGACACATTAATTAATACTAAATATCTAACCCATGGTCTGCCTCAGCTTTCAAGGCACATTATAAATATTGGCAAGAAAGATCATTAAAAACAACACAGATCGAATGTTCAGCTTGATTTGTAGAAATTGCCTAGTAGCAAAGATGCTGGGAAGATGGATGAGTTTGTTAACAGGGAAAGATTTCAAATATTATTTCGTAAGGAAATTAATAGATCCTTCCTACCTCTAGAATGTGGACACAAACACATGCATACAGAGCAAAGGGGGAAAAAAAGAAAGCAAGCTTTTCTCATTATCATGGGAAGCTCACAGACTACTGAAAAATAGCATGTGTCTGGTGCTGCCTCTTGACAGAAATTTTTTAAGGTCTGGACCACAATTACCAGCAATTTCTCAGACTCCTCTTTCATCCCTTCTTGCCTGCTGCTCTCTGCTCCACCACACACTGGCCTCATTCTACGTCCTGCCCCACATCTCTGATAGGCAAGATGAAATCCAACAGTAGGACCCAGGAAACCTGCAGTTTTCCATCCCTGGGGCAATATATAATTAGAAGCCCTTGGGGTTAGGATATTTTAAATCAGATGATAAAGCATTCAAAATATTTAAAAGGGAATTTTCAGACCACCTGGTAGACTTAGGAGAACAGGTTCTTTTAACAGCCAGGGGGGCATCTGTAAAGCCAGATGTTTTTACATCTCTGATCTTATTTTGAAGATCTTTGATTTCATAAAGCTGAAAGGTATTTAGACTCAGAATCACAGAATTACTCTATCACAGAATCACAGAATGGCTGAGGCTGGAAGGGACTTCTGGAGGTCGTGTTGTCCAGCTCCCCTGTTCAAGCACAGCCACCTAGAGCCAGTTGTCCAGGACCGCACCTCAATGACTTTTTAACATCTCCACGGATGGAGACACCACAATGTCCCTGGGTAACATGTGCCAGTGCTCAGTCACCCTCAGAGTAAAAAAGTGTTTCCTGATGTTCAGAGGGACCCTCCTGTGTTTCAGATTGTTCCCACAAGCCTCTGGTCCTGTCACTGGGCACCAAAGAAAAGAGCCTGGCTCCTTCATCTTTGCATCCTCCCTCCAGGTATTTACATACATTTATGAGAACCCCTCCTTCTCCAGGCTAAACAGTCACATCTCTCTCAGCCTTTCCTCACAGGAGAGACACTCCAGTCCCTTCATCATCCTAGTGACTATCTGCCGATAGCACTGGGGAGCCCAGCACTGGACACAGTGCTCCAGGTGTGGCTTCACCAGTGCTGACCAGAGGGGAAGGACCACCTGCCTCAACCCGCTGAAAACACTTCCTAGTGCAGCCCAGGATAATATCGGCTTGCTTTACAGCAAGAACTCCTTGCTGGCCTGTGATCAACTTGGTGTCCACTACGATCCCCAGGTCTTTTTGTGCCAAGCTACTTTCTAGCTGGGTGGCCCCAGCATATCCTGGTGCCTGGGGATGTATGAAAATAACGTTGATAACACACTGATATTTTAGTTGTTGCCAAGCAGTCGAGGACTTTTCAGCTTCTCATACTGCCCTGCCAACGAGAAGACGTGGGCTGCCCAAGAAGCTGGGAGAGGACACAGTGAGGACAGCTGACCCCAAATGGCCAAAGGGATATTCCATACCATATGACATGCTCCATACACAACTGAGGGGTGGGCCAGGAGGAAAGTGGGGCTCGAGAACTAGCTGAGCAATTGTGCTGTGCATCACATTTTCTGTACATTCTTTTGTCATTACTAGTATTATTATTGTCTTCCTTTTCTGTCCTATTAAACTGTCTTTATCTCAACCCACAAATTTAATTTTTTTTTCCCCCACTGGGGCTGGAGGGGGCAGGGGAGGTGGAATGAGTGAAGGTTTTGTAGTTGTTTTAGCTGCCTGTCTGGTTAAACCATGACAGTTTCCTTTGTGAATCCATTCTGACTGCTCCTGATGTCTTCATGTGCCTTCATGTGCCTGACTACTCCTGAGGTCCTTCATGTGCCTGGAAATGGTTTCCAGGATTAGCTGGTCTGTCACCTTCCCAGGGATCATGGTCAGGCTTGTTGACCAGCTTATAGTTCCCTGGTTCTCCTTCCTGCTCTTTCTGTAGATAGGGGTGACATTTGCTTTCCTCCTGTCCTCAGGCATTCCTTCCAATCACCCGATTCGTTCAAAGGTTATTGAGAGTGGCCTTGCAGTGACATCAACCAGCTCAGCACTTGTGGGTACATCTCATCAGAGCTCATGGAATTCCACATGTCCAATTTCCTGAAGTATTCTCTGACCAGAATTTGGTGGTTCTTCTTCCACCAAATGCATGTCAGTCTTGCTCCAGACTTTAAGCCTGGTTTCTAAGTCCTTAAATTTCTAAAGTCTGGACTTATGAAAGATTGAGGCAAAGAAAGCATTCAATATCCCAGTACTGTGATGAAAACTTTCCCTAGAATTAAATGAAGTTCCTATTCATAGTTCCCACCCAAGATGATGGAATGGAACCTCCTGACCTTTTGAAGGGATGCTTATGGGCTGAGAGTACTTCCAGAAATCAGGATTTTTATCTATAAAGACTTTTTTATTTTAGGTCACAATAGCTCTTTCTGCCAAAATTCTTTCCTACCTTTATCTTCAACTACAAATTTTGCCTTGAAAGTGTGGGAGTAACCAACCCCTATTATAGAAAAAGATCTTTTGTACTCTGTGGTCTCCTCTGCACACACAGAAAAGTTTATTCATGAGAGAAATTTATGTGACCTTCAATTTTATTTCATGCCCCCAAGCTCAGTAATACAGTTGTAATTGACATAATCAGCATCGCTCTTCAGGAAATCCTGATGCTGTAATCCTGTTGCAGAGAGAGGGACAAGGCAAATTTACCCAACACCAAGATTTGCTATGAAATCTCTAGTGCTCATGTGATCAGTGGGAAGATGTTTACAGTTTCACAGAAATAAACTGATACATCATAAACTGCATTGAATTGTATTATTATTATTATTATTATTATTATTATTATTATTATTATTATTATTACAGAGAGTTCACATAACAGACTCTCTAATGTCTTGTAAGGTAAGACTGTCAAAAAATTGTAAGGATATTTAGACTACTTGTTTTAAAAAGAAAAAAAACACAAACCCACACTCTTGTTCTTTTCATTTATGTGTCATTCCTTGCAACCTTCCACTCTTTTTTTCTCAGCGAAGTCTCTCTTCCTATCTTCCCAATGGGTTTTATGAAACTGCTGTAGTACATAAAATATGGATTTTAGTACCATTTGGATAATATTCCCCTTCTCGTCCAATTATGGGACACATATTTTCCCAAGACAATGTAAAATAATACAGATCTTCAGATGGCAGTCTGGCAATAGCTCAAAACCTGGGAAGGGAAGCCAGAGAATCCTTTGGGGAAACTGATGAAAATGTCAAGGATACAGAAGGAAACAGATAACATCTCCATTGCTGAAACATGTTCACTGACTGATAGGTTACATTTTGCTGTGGATAGAAATGATTGCATAGATGTTGCACATCATACAGAAAATGGATGTCCCCACTCTGGAATCTCACTTTCACTGCTTTTAAAATACTACAGAAGCTTTATAACAAACCCATCCATGACTTTGACACCAGTGCTAAATATGCTGCTACAACCCCCAAAATCAATAGTCTGGAAGGCAAACCAATCCTTCAAACCAACACTGGCTGTCATAGTCACTACTGTGTGACCACATCCTTGTAGCTACATCTGCCAATGATTCATGCACAAAACTCCCCTGTCAGAAACACTGAGAAGTCCTGCATGAATTCAGAGGCCAGAATAGAGTCAATTATTTGCCTTACAAGAACATAATTCAGGCTTTGAAACGTGGAGAACCAACAGTGGTGAATAAGGCTGCCTTGAAAATCAAACACACCTTGGTTTTATAAAGCTCTTGGAAGTCTCTTGATTAAAGTGCTGTGTAAATGTTAAATGCAATTACATCTAAATATTTGGGAAGCATTATACTACTAATATTATTTTTATTTTCTGGAAAGGTTGCAGAATCAAGGCTTTCATTATCTGTAACCACTTAAGATTCCAAGTTACTTTTGCTAAAGAGGGAATGATAGCTTTGGTGTCTGGGCTAAGATCCAAATGAGTAATTGCATTCTGCAAGCCTACATTCCTCCTCAAGTTTTATATTAGATAAAGTTCTTTTCACTTAGCAAGGTTTCTTTTTAAAGACTGACGTCTTCCAAGCCAGAGGCAGCTGCATTTCACTGATGAGAGAAATAATTCCTGTGTAAACATAATTTGAATAAATCAAGTGCTTTGTGGTTTTCAAAATGCAATGTCCACTGCAATTCATGTTTTTCATTTGTTACACGCATGGAATAAAAACCTGTAGTGCAAGCAAAACAAAAATCCATCAAATCTTTAATTTCAGGGAACAACCTAAGCACAGGCAATAGGAGAGAAAGCTTTGGGCGATTCACATTTGCTTTCAAGAGTTTTGTTCATAAACAGCATTTAATGAAATGGCATTTAAACTGAGTATGATGCATGTAAAAATGAAACAGCTATTTACCTGCTGAAAAACCCATTGACAAAACTCCAAATAAGATCAACTGAAATTAATACACCTGCGAACTTCCTTGAGATACATTTTAGATTTCTCCAGGTCAGTAAATAATTAAGTGGTATGAGTTTTTGTTTCTGTTCAGAAATATAAACTCAGCACAAGTTAAATGTGCTTTACTTACTAATGATTCTTAACGCTTCAAAGCTGAGAGGTGGTAAGGCAGAAGAGCTGAAATGAGTAAGTAAAAGGCAAG
Source organism: Aramus guarauna (assembly GCA_013400195.1). Taxonomy (NCBI): domain Eukaryota; kingdom Metazoa; phylum Chordata; class Aves; order Gruiformes; family Aramidae; genus Aramus; species Aramus guarauna. Next base: position 506,693 of record VXBL01006445.1, on the reverse strand, counting down.
AGTGAAATTGTCAGGCTATACTAAGGTGTTTGCAAATCAGATCTTGAACTTAAAATATGTTTCTGTTCACAATGTACAGTTCAGAGAGGTGCTGTTGGCAATCTGTGGAACACTGCTTAGTACTAGGTTGTAGTGTCCAATGTTTTATTCCAGGTGAGTAGTTATAGTTGAAGATATAGTGAGTAGTTTCCTTTGGTTATATTTTCATGAGTAATCCTGTTATGAAGAAGAAGAAAGGGGAAGCTGCTCATACAGCCCTGCTAGGGACAGGAAAGTCCATCTTTTTTTAGGATGGGATCATAGATCCTACAAGAAAGAAAAAAAAAAAAAAGATGGGAAACGTGCTAATAGGGTACTTCCTTTCTCAAGGAGGCACTTCTCTGGGGTAACAGTGGTCTTGCTTTATTCCTGCTCACCTTGGATGTGCTGGCACCCAGCTCACTCCCATTCAGCCTCCACCAGTCCAGGAGCACATTACTTTTTTGTGGTAATGTCCAAATGACTCTGCTAGTACTCCACTAGTACGGCTCTGTGGTACTGTTTTGCTGAAAGACATAGGCTTGTTGGACTAAAACCTTGGAAGTTAAGTAGAATAAATCTCAAACAATGTTATTACTGCACAATAGTTCTTACCAGGCTAAACCTTGTTATTGCAAGATATTGATTAGCCCAGTCAAATCTCTTACAGCTTAAAGGATTTTATATCATTTACAGTAATTACAGCACCTTCCTAACTGGTAAAGCTGTCTCTGAACTCCCTGAAGGATGTCCTGGATAGGCAGAAGTGAGTGATAATTTCCCAGACACTTTTGTGAAGCCAGGATTTTGTCCACTTTGAGAAGTGAGAGCATTTTACATTTACATACACATTTCTGTGGGTTTTGCTATCCCAAACCAGCTCAGTGCCATGGGGAGCAGCTGGGGGCATGGGACCACTGTCCTCAATTCTCATATTGCATAACCTGGTACACAACTGCAGGGAAATCCCACACATGGTTTCAGTCATATTAAGTCTGAAGCTGGAAATGTGGAGACATTTTGTGTTCCCTTGGTGCTGTGACTGAAAGAAAAATACTGCAGCTTGCTTCTGCTGTGCACATGGGCTTACTAAACTGGAATTTGTTTCTGAAAGTTTACCTTCTTGAAGGCTGTCATGCCCTGCTGTGACTGTGTGTATGCATCCCATTTTTGTTAAAGGACATAGAATCATAGAATGGTTTGGGTTGGAAGGGACCTTAAAGATGCAGCCCTCTGATAATCTTTGTCGCCCTCCTTTGGACTCACTCCAACAGCTCCATGACCTTATGTTTGGGACCCCAGAGCTGGACGCAGTACTCCAGGTGGGGTCTCACCAGAGCGGAGCAGAGGGGCAGAATCCCCTCCCTCGACCTGCTGGTCACGCTGCTGGGGATGCAGCCCAGGATACAGTTGCCTTTCTGGGCTGCAAACACACACTGCCAGCTCATGTTGAGCTTCTCGTCCCCCAACACCCCCAAGTCCTTCTCCTCAGGGCTGCTCTCAATCCATTCCCCATCTGCCCAGTCTACAGTTGTGCTTGGGATTGTGCTGACCCATGCGCAGGACCTTGAACTTGGCCTTCTTGAACTTCATGCGGTTCACACAGGCCTACCTCTCCAGCCTGACCAGGTCCCTCTGGATGGCATCCCTTTCCTCCACACCACACAGCTCGGTGTCATCAGCAAACTTGCTGAGGATACACTCAAACCCACTATCCATGTTGCCGACAAAGATGTTAAACAGCACCGGTCCCAGTACCAACCCCTGAAGTACAGCACTTGTCACTGGTCTCCACTTAGACATTCAGCCATTGACCACAACTCTTTGAGTGCGACCATCCAACAAATTCTTTATCCAAAGGTGCATTAAGGTACATTTCCACTCATTTTCCTGGGCCGAATAGGTGTTTTTCATGTTCATTTTAGACACAAGTTTAGCAATATAATCATCATATAATAACTACACTTGTTTTACAAAACAATCAAGGGTTTGCACTCTCATAATAAATAAGTTTATCAAAGAAGCAATCACAGTGAGTCATTTTCATTCATCTAAATGACAGGCACTAACATTAGAATATACCTTGGGAATCTTTTCACTATTAGTAAAGCACTTGAGAGAAAAGTGCCTTTCAACTACTTACTTTGTTCACAGCTCATTGACGGCTCATGATGGCATTAATACTTTTGTATTGGTTCTTGGAAGATTGGGCTAAAACTTAGATGTTTCTACAGGCATCTCTGACATAGGATCAGGTCCTCTGGGTGTAGCACCGCAAATTCAGCTCAGTGAGTACTTATACTGTGAGGGAGTATTGAGGGGCATAGTGATTCTTCAAAGCAATATTTTTACAATATTCCAAATAATAGGAAAATATCCAAAGTTTCAATTTCAAACACTTTTCTTCAGCTGTTGGCATAGTCTGAATCAAGCAATTAACTGAAGTGATTCTGGAGCAAGGACCCCTGAATTCAGATCCTAGTACTGGCAGGGATTTGTGATATGACCTTGGGCAAGGTCAAGTTCAGATTTTCTGTACCTCAGCTTCCCCATTTGCAGAATGGTGATAATAATTCTTCCTCCACAAAAAGACCATGGGGCTTAATTAACATCCATAAAGCACCTTGAAATCCTTAGTTAAAAGGTTCTGTAAAAGGGCAAATGTAATTACTGTTATTATAGTGGTGCTGCTATAAAATATTCATGGTATAATGGCAAGTCCAGTGAACATTCAGAAGCTTGTAAGATCAATTGCTGTGCATGAATGCACAAGCACATTAGCAGGTTGTACAAGATGCAAGGCAATTTCCTTCCAACTATTAGGGTCCTGTCCTGCAGAGGGTCAAGAGCCCTAGTTTCCCACTGAACTCAATGAGAGGATTTTGCAAATAACAGGAAATGTGGAATCAAGTACCTTACAGGATCAGACTCTTAAAAAAGTAGTAGCAATTCTCATCATAAAAGAAAACAAAACAAAACAAAAAAACAAACAACTGAGAGGGTTTGGGTTTTTTTTTTTCTTTATTGATTAGAACTATTCTAGTAAACTTTAGCGAACTGTTGAGCTGACACGTAGCACCAAAGATTGGAGGGTCAAATCATGGCACATGATTTCTAAAGTCAGTGAAGCTATACTGACTAATGATAGTGAAGTTAAGAACTCAAGTGTTCTTGAGGTGGGTTTTTTTTAAAGACATAAATGAGAACTATTACACTAAATTAAACTAGCTTTACGTTGATAAAAAAAAATCCACACCTTTTCAAGACTCAGTTTCTGCATACTTTAAACAGAAAATTGTCAGGATTTGTTTATTATTGAAATATATGTAAAAATTTAATTCCTTAGGATTTAGAAGAGCAACAGTATATATTGTGGATTTAAATTATTGCTATTCCTCCCTTTCTTGCAATTTTTGTTACCTAGAAGTTCACAGAACCACCTGTTTGGTTTTGAAGTAAGTTATCACTAATGACTTTCTAACAAATTACAAGATATATTTAATAACTGACAGTGCTGTTATGCAATGCAGGTATTTAAGAACTTCTAGATCAAGGACAATACTAAAAGTCATATGAAGTTTAATCATTGTTGGCACATTGGCTGACTGCATTTTCTCAGATATATAGCCTTGACACTCTCTGTAGCACTGTCATCACATCCCACCACTTCTTTCCACCACACCTGAGCTTATGTCGACTGCTTTCAGCCCATTTAAAAGACGGTACCATCTTCAATGTCCATCCTAGCGTTCACCATCTCATCAGCCTCCATCCATGCTTTGGCACCCTCCTTTTCCCTTTGTTGCTGCCAATATTCCTTCGGCATTTCCTTAGATTTGAATTGATGGCAAAGTAATATTTCTTAAAACGTGAATCCCAATGGTGCAAAGGTAATATCAAAATGTGCATTTACTCCAGAAGATGTTATGGGACTTTAATGCAATTTTCTGGGGGAAGTTCTCTGAGTGTGATCTCAGTTATCTATAAAGAAAAAATCTCCCAGTGCAAAGACTGCAGTTGAAGCAGTCAGCATTTACCTTGGTCCCTTGTAAGAGCGGTGTAAAGGTTGTAACTTGGAATATACCCCTGAAGCTCTGGAGGCACTCTGTGTAATTACAGTTAGGAGTTCTCAGAACAAATGCTTCTCCATTAGAAATTGTAGAGCTGAAACTTCAGTTAGAATATCTGCTTTCACTGAAGACCATGAAAATTGTGCCTACAAATAATAGTCAACTTGGGCTGCTTGACTGCCTGGTAGATTTTCAAGAAGCTTTGAGTGTGGATGATTCAGGATCAGATATTTCCAAGCTTTCCAGAGCCATGAGCTCTCATCTGGCTTTTTTTCATAGGAGAAGTACATTAGAACTTCAAGTCCTTTGAGTAAAAATCAAATTTCCCAGCCCACCAGCCATTTGGCAGCAGACCTGGCCAGTTTCCAAGCTCCTGGTTTCCTGACAGTCTGTCTAACCATTTTCCACGGAGAAGATTGCAGATTCCCTTTCTCCAACCCATCCCAACAAAAAGGCAGGGACAGTGGGAAGCACATTTCAGTTTTGGAGAACAGCAATAGTCTGGATGTGATCAGACTACCTTGGTAGATTCAGACTGAAATGTTGGAACATTTGAGTTCTGCAGAGCAAAAATGCAGCAAGGAAAAATAAATCAGTGCATTCTTTTTTTGCCATTGATTTAGGATTTAAAATTTTCCAAGACTTCACAATCATCTATGAAACCCGTATGTTCTTTTCCAGGTAGCTCTTCCATATGGCGTGACATATAGATGACCTTAACAAAGCTTTCTTGGAGTACAGAAGTCCAAAGTATTGCTATAATTTATGGCATATGTCTGGAGCACCTCTCCTATGAGGACACGCTGAGAGAGTTGGGATTGTTCAGCCTGGAGAAGAGGAGACTCTGGGGAGATCTAACTGCGGCCTTCCAGTACCTGAAGGGGCCTACAGGATAGATGGAAAGCAACTGTTTATCAGGGACTGTAGTGACAGGACAAGGGGTAATGGGTTTAAACTGAAGGAAGGTAGATTTAGATTAGATGTTAGAAAGAAATTCTTCACTGTGAGAGTGGTGAGGCACTGGAACAGGTTGCCCAGAGAGGTTGTGGAGGCTCCATCCCTGGAAGTGTTTAAGACCAGGTTGGATGGGGGTTTGAGCAGCCTGGTCTAGTGGAGGATGTCCCTGCACTAGTCAGGGGTTGGAATTAGATGAACTTTGAGGTCCTTTCCAATCCAAACCATTCTATGATTTTGTGATTCTATGAATTTCTGTTCATAAGCTGTCCAACACCCATGGAGCATCCTGGTGTTTCATCAAGTCACAAATTACATAAATATGCAAATATAACATTTAAACCCATGGGAGGACAGAGGGAGAAAAGATGCACAAAATGAGAAAATAATAATTATAAAAAAAATTTAGTGAAAAACTATTAATGATATGGGGGTATTCAAAAGAAGAGCACAGTGAAATGGTAAGTGTTGTGTATGTTAGTACCTAGTAAAAACAGTGACTCCTGAGAAAGATCTTTACTGTCTAAAACACACCCACAACTTTCAAAATTAACTTAATGACATAATAAAACATTTTTTCCTAGGAAGTATTTATGAAGCATTTTTAATACCATGTTTCATTGATTTCTTTCTCTTTATAAGGGTATTCAGAGAATACAGCATTGGGCTGTTCATCTCTGTATGAATAATAGTGGAAGGTCAAATCCTCAAATCCATTAAAACTGCTGCAGCATCTAGAAATATGCAGATTGCTTTTCAAAATCTAAGATTTAAAAAAATTAAAAAAATCCTTTTAGACACCTAAGATAAGATCAATCCCCAGCTGGTAAGTAGAATTACCTACAAGCCTAGCCAAAGAAATTCCAGCCCATGTAATGATTTAGATCATTACTTTACTCCTGCAAGTATCAGATATCATCAGTGGGACTACTGGCAATATTCAGATTAGATGTGCATAAATCTTTGCAGAATGTCAGATCTGACCAAAGGAACAAGCTCAACAAGCAGCAGGAGGGAGGTTATGGAAGGGAGAAGGGATTTCTGCAATTAAGCAGATGGGATAATCCATCTAGTCCACCATACTGGTACCTGGAGTGCTAACCTGCAAGAAACAGCTGGGAAAGAGACTCATGTGCTACCATTTAGCAGCATAATCCTCACCTCCAAATATCATGTGTTTTGGTTGAAAATCTTGCACATTGCACTTCAAAATGTTCCCATCCTACATGTATGTCTTTTGCTCTGTTCCTCAAACACTGAAGAAATTTCATCTTGTGGTAATGAATTCAAAGAATGAGTGTTTGAACAATCAGACCTTGTGAACAATAAGTTTATGCATATGCATCAGTTATTCTAAAAGTTCTGTTTAATGAATAATCATAAAGATCATATAACTGATTCCCTGACTCAGGAAGAGTGTCATTTTGGGTCACAGACTTAAAGGATCTGAAAAATTAGGACATTCCAGGCATGAAAATGACACACAAAGTGATGACAGCAGAAATATCAAGGCAGGAATGAGTGATGTGATAGACGAGATCACTGAAGAAATTTAAGAATGGCAAGAAACAATAATGAAGAGGAAACCTGTAATGGATTTGATGCCTAAGATAAAATATAAGAATACTGGAGTGGGTACAGAGGCAAAAAATCAGCTTGCATCAGAAAGATGTAAGGATGAAGATAGTCAGCTAAAAGCATCATGTCCGCAGCCAGGCTCCAGAAGGATCATTTAAAGAAGGGAATAATTTGGGAGCTGCAGTGTGTCACGAGCAGCAGCGAGAATGGATGGTACTCCACTGGCATGCAGAACTGGGTGCACAGGTCAACGACAGGAGGTTTAGCTTAGAATCACAGAATAGAATCATAGAATAATTTAGGTTGGAAAAGACCTTTAAGATCATCAAGTCCAGCCATTACCCTAGCACTGCCAAGTCCACCAGTAAACCATGTCCCTAAGTGCCACATCTACATGTCTTTTAATGGTGTCAAAGGCTTTAATAAAGTCCAGGTAAATATCCACAACCTTTCCCTTATCCACTAAGCAGGTCACTTTGTCATAGAAGGAGATCAGGTTAGTTAAAAAGGACCTTCCTTTCCTAAGCTCATGCTGGCTGGTCCTGATCACTGGTTTTCCTGTACATGCCACGTGATAGCACTCACAATTATCTGCTCCATAACCTTCCCTGGCACCGAGATCAGACTGACAGGCCTGTAGTTCCCTGGATCCTCCTTCTGGCCCTTGTAGTTGGGAGTCATGTTGGCTAACCTTGAGTCTACTAGGACCTCCCCAGTTAGCCAGGACTGCTGATGAATGATGGAAAGTGGCTTGGTGAGCACTTCCATCAGCTCCCTCCGTACCCTTGGGTGGATCCCTTCCAGCCCCATACACTCATGTGTGTGAAGAAGTGTGACTTGTGCTGTCACAAAAGCCTGGCTCCTTGAGATGTCGTGGATACAGAGTGAAGCAATCTTGCAGCTAGCCTGGATGTTAGAGGATGATAACAGGAGACAACTGTCCAGGTGCAGAGTGTATCTTGAAAGAAGGGGGATGGTGATGGAGGAAAGAAAGGAAGAAACCAGCAAGCTTACAATGGGAAAATGAGGAGTATAAGAATAGGCTTTTATAACGTCATCCCAGAAGAGCTGTCAGAGAGACAGTTTGATGCATGAGAGTAAGGTTGAAGGAGATATATCACAGGCTGAGAGTTGTGAGGTTTCAGAAAGATGTTAATAGCTCTCCATCTTTCACGTAGGTTGGACATGGGCTGAAGTTCCCTGCACAAAATATGTACTCTACAGGGGGAATTTAACCTCCCATTAAAGTGCAGCCACCTCTCTGGTGGGTTGGCCCACTTCATCTCTCCCACTAACACTACCAAATAGCTTTGGAAGAGTAAGCAGAGAGTAATTTCTCCTTCTTGAAAATATTAATGTCATTTATGTGAGCAAAATGTAATTATGCAAACTGAAATTTAGCTAGCAGACTGGTTTTATATTTCTCCTGAAGCAAAGCCACCAGAAATAGGCAGGATTCCTTCTAGCATGAAGCTAGTGTGTGGATTCAATCCTGACTCAAGTGGAATAAAAGAGTCCTGAAGCACTGATTCTGAAAGGTGCTGAGTTAAGTCTTGCCCTCCCTCTTTTCAACATGACAAGGGTGCTCATCACCTTTTCGCACGCCCTGATGTAGTACATGTATGAAGGTAATTTGAAAACCTGACCTTTTTGAAGGCAAAAGGAGATTTACTCTCATCTTCTATGGGTACAGGATTTGGTCAAAGAACCCATTCCAGTATGCCGCCAAAAAAAGTCCTGTGTTGATGAATCCTGACCCTGCAAGGAATCGGATTCGTCAAATCATAGTCCCAAATGGTATAGCTGGAAGATGGCCAAAGCATAATTCAGGGTGGGAAATCTATTGGGCCGGATTCACAGACTGTGCCTGGACCCCTTAACACAGGTGGTGACAAGAAATGCTGCAATCCAGCCACAGATTGCCCAGACAAGAATTCCCCGGTGGTTCTGCGTGCCGGGCCCTGAGGCATCACACCTTTGCTGCAACCTGGCCAGATGGGTGAGTGGGTGGGAACAGGAGCAGACATGCTGGGGGCTGGGAGACTTAATGTGGTTATCCTCTGCCATGGCAACCCTCCTCTGGCACATCTTCCCTCAACATAAGTGACAATCTTGCCTTTGTAGTTAAAGATAAAATAGGAGTCTCAGAAGCAAGTGTCCTGAGCATCTGTGTCACTGTGGATTTTACTGTTTCATTTCTTCTCTGCACTGTCCCACTGAAATAAGTGATTTCTGCTTGCAACATTACATCATCTATAGGATTATTTTTTAAAACCTATGCCTTATCTGTCATGTCACAGTTGTTCCCTCTTTTAATGGACTGGTATCAATGAGTCCATCTGTTGAATTACTCCATAACAGTCCTTTAAAAAAAATGAAGAATTTAAATATTTAATGACATGTCTGCATAACTATTCTTTCCCGCTCTCTGCTCCAGGGTGCTATGAGGATTAGTTAATGTTTATGGAATGATGTGAAAATAATGCGCACTACATAGTTGGAATTCACCTATACAATTCTTGTTGTCCAGTAAGAACATTGTCTCATTTAACCACACATTAGTGAGCTTTAAACTGGATAATCACAAAAAGCATGTCTATGCTTTAAAAATCACTGATGATGTAGCAAGGGGTTGGAACTAGATGATCTTCAAGGTCCCTTCCAACCCAAACCGTTCTATGATTCTGTGTAGCTTGCGTAGATGCTGCTTTGCTTACTGAACTTGGATGCAAATGTATCAGTCTCTCAAAAGTACTCCAGAAGCCTTCTACGTGTGGGTTGTCCATCCTCATCTACCAGGCTGCCTTTAATCTGTGACCCAACTTCTCTTAATCCAGTTCAATGTAAAGAAAACAAATTAGAGCTTATTCCTAAACCACTACTTGTCTCTGGCTGGAAAGAGTGTTTCATCGACTGCCCTTCCGTCTGAAATTACTGCATTTGATTGCAATCTCAGCTTTTCTTTAAAACATAGGTTGGATGCTCCACAGATGGTGATAGGAGAAGTCTCTTTTTCTGCATCAGTAATACACAGCTCCTGACATCCTACTAACAGCCAGAACAAACCTATGCTAAATCCAGAAGGCAGAATCCTGTCTGTTCTCAGAACTGAAGGAAACTCTTTATGGTCAGGCAAGGAGCTTATGGTCTTAGCAAATACAAAGGGAACTTTCTTTTTTTTTTTTTTTTTTTTTTTTAGTAGGACACAGCAACATCTTTTAAATGCCTGGTACTTATTGGCTTTCCTATTGCTTTGCAAAATTACCTATATTGTTTCTACACTAGCATCTGTCTGGGGGTCCCTCTGCAGTCAATATTTTGAGCTATGGAAGATACTAACCTTTGAGCAAGATGTTCAGCCCTGCTTAGAAGTCTAATCCTGAGAAATATATTGTTTCTAAAAGGACTCTACAACACAAATTATTTTAGCACGTTTTAGCAGCTAAATTCATGAAGTTCTCTATAGATAAAAAGAGGAGCTTTAAGACTTTTTAAAGTGTTCTAGAGAATCTGTGTCCTTAGAGATCTTTCCACATGTCTTAAAATACTCTAAGTTCTCTTCTGAGGGTATTGACTGCTCTAATTTTGCATTCGGGGATTGTTGTATTCCCGAGATAACACAACACACACACACTGTGTTGGTTTCCCTGACTGGGCTGATCAATCGAAGTTCTTCATTTGCCACTACCAAACAGCAGCTGAAGCACAACAGATTATCACCAAGTAATGCCTCTCATCAATATCTCTTTTCAACCACCTCTCCAACAGATGTATTTTCTTATTTCATTGCCCGAAACAGAGTTCTCCATTTCTTCAACCCCCCTAGACAGCCACTGTATCTTCCTTGGGACAGATTCTAATACTTCGTCTTTTTAGGAATGTTTCTCTAGCCTACATACAACGTGCTTAATTTCATGGAGCAGTGATCCCTGTCTCATTGAGTTTCTAATCTAAAAAACAAATTGCACTTGGGTTTCATTTTATGTATACATCTACTGAGAAACAGAATTAAAGACAGTTTTTCTTTCTGAATGGTACAATACTTTGCAAGTTTCAAAAGATGATGCGTAAAAAGAACTTGTGGGAAAGATTTTTGCTGTGATATTTGCAGTTGTGACATTGTTTTCATTCTCAATTGTATGAAATGGATTCCTTTTATTTATTTTTTTTTTCCCAATTCACAGCAAAATCCAAAAGCAGACGTCTAAAATATGGTTGGAATAATTTTCAGTATTTAATTGGAAAAACTTTTTCTTTTTTTTCTTTTTGTTAATAATAACATTGTTTTTTTAACACCATTTCTTTTATATATATATATATACACACTTAATTTCATTTTCAATTCAGAAGACCAGAAACTTTGGGGGGAAAAAAAAAATTAAGAAAAATGATTTTGACAACTTTTAATGAAAACCAATAATTTCTCAAGTCTGTTTCTGAAGGAAAACTTTTTTCTTGGGAAAAACTCAACCAGCTGTACAGGCAAACCTAACAAAGCAGCATAGACTTTGTAAATCCATCATTTAAATGCAAGATCCACTGGGGTGAAATGTGGCAACTGTTTAATAATGCACAGCAGCACTATACAGCAATTTAAGATGAGAAGACAAGAAGAATGACATATGGAATTGAAAATGCAGGCTGAGTGTAAGCAGGCAAAATGTAATCATCTGAATGTGAATTTTGCCACGGCAACAGAGTAGGCATCCCTGCACTTACAGATATTGCCATGAAATCTTTAATGACAACTTGTCAAGGTGTCTTTTATGTCTCCTTTTTAAGAAATGACATCCAGAAACACAGTGACCCCAACTTCCCACTTCAGTATTGGTTCACAACAACTCAGAGGAAAAAGCTCCCAATGGTGAATCATTAATACCATTTATTTTTAATAGCGGTTGTATTTTTGGAGTTGCCTCTGACTGGATGGTATAAACGCTTTGGGGCATCTGAGCAGGTCAAAACCACACCACATTTAATCTCATATGGATGTGGGAGGCTAAGATGAAAAGTCATATTTTCATTTTTTTTAGAACGTGTTTGCATTTTTAAAGTTTGAATTATTTCTTTTCTCCACCATTCCTCTAATGTTTTACTGTCAAGCTTCATTGGTTTCTTGTGATGTGGATGGGCTTATTTTGCTGCTGGAGTGACAGTGTAAAGCCACAAGGGATGGATGACCTGGTGCATTTTTTAATTTCTTCCTTTTTATTTCTTGTCTGTAGAAAAAAATGGCCCTTTGTCCAGCAAGGAACATATGATCAGGGCATAAAACAATATTTCAACTCATTATGTTTGAATGCAAAATCAAGTATTCTGTACAGCAAAATAAGTCAAAGAGAAGTACCAATTCAAAGGCGCAAAGTTACAATAATGTCGTATTGATACCCAACAAGCGTTGTCCAAAGGTTAATGAATTATTCCAATATTTTTAATAACAATATTTAGATTCTTTAAAATATTGCCTGAGGTGAACTATTTTCAGTGATGTTTGTTCCCAGTCACAACTGTTTAATGGGCAATCAAAGCATATCAAAGCTTATTCTTCCATAAATCAAAGCTTATTTCTTCCATAATGTTTGATGAAGCTTTTTAAAAAATTAATTAGGAAAAAAAAAAAAAAAAGAAGGTGGAAGGTTGCATTTTTAAGAGGAGCAGCATGTAAGGTCTTTAGATACCTTGGGTACAGACAGGCATTACCAGGATATTCAGGAGTGCCCAGGGACTGGCTGCTGACCATGCCGAAGGGAGGTGGCCATTAGAACTCTGGAAAAATCGCAGGAAGTGCCTGTCTGATCTTGGCTGGGGTTTAGACAATGACAGATCTGGAAAAAAGCAGCCCAGAATTAATTGTCTTTGGAATGGAATTATGATACGGTTGTTTGGAGAATGCTGGACTTCAAAAAGCACTTCGTTAGAAGGATAAATTAGAGTCCAAGCTGCATATAGAGCTTGCTATTAAAAAAACATAACATTGTGCCTGAAGTGGTGGTTCTTTTTTTTTCTTTTTTTGCTTTTTTCCCTCCTTACCCTCTTCCCTCCCCTTCCCCTTTCCTTCCTCTATGTAAATTGCAAAAAGAAACCTGAAGAAGTCACAGTAAGAGGGAGTGAAGCAGGTCAGTGAGATGGTGGGATACCATGGTCAGACTAGTGGCAAGAACAATGGAAAAAATATAAGCCAAGGTATTGGCAACCATGGCTAAAGTGAGAAGATTAAATGACTTCCACAAGGAAACAGAGATATGAGTTAGTGCTTTGGATTTCCCACATTTTTCCCTTTTTGTTGGTTTTGTTTCTCCTTTCATCTGCTTGGCAGCTCATCCCGGAAAGGTGCACAGCTTTGGGTGTCCCTCTGATGGTGCTAAGCATCTTGTTTTACCGACCCAAGATATAGAAAGGAAATAAAGTGAAACCTCGACTTTCCCCAAATCCACAGGAACTTGACCCTGACGCCAGCAGCCAAGATTTCAGCCATAACGTTTTGTGAACTTTGCACTTGGAGTCTGTATTTCCAAAAGCAGACATGAACAGCGTAAATACCTACAGTCCCTTCGTAGCTAATGAAGAGAAATAGGCATTGCAGGGCTGTCATTCACCTCTTCCGGAGGGAAATGTTAGAAGAGGTAAAACCCTTAAAAAAATCTATTTCTCTCTTATAAATAAACACTAAGCCTAGGAGGGCCTTGCTCATATGTAGATGTCTATAACACACTGAGATGAATCCTGCTGTCTGCGTCTGAAGAAGTGCAGTGTGTGATAAAACCGTGAAATAAGACTTGTGAAGGAAACTAATGTGTTGGGCTGGGGTCATTCCTTTCACACTTCTTCATCAGGCTTCATTGCTTCTGTCTTTGCTTTCTGAGATAAGTCATTCTCAAGAGTAAAAACGAGAATCTTCCAATTTGTGAGTCATTTGAGCGCATAATATTGCTTGCACTGAGGGTTGGTGGAGGGGCCTGAGGCAAGTCTTTTCATCAGCTCTGCTGGGACTGGGGAGCGATGAAGGTGGTGGATGGAGGAACTGGCTCGAGCTGGTGGAAGGGAGTCAGAGCTGAATTCGTCATCTGTCATGATGGGGAGTAGGAACTAAGCAGGTAAGTTATGGGAAAAAAAATATGCATCATCCTTCAGTCTTCCAGAATCTCATTTCCATTTCCTAATGAAAAATGAACAGGAGAGCAACTAAGAGTTCCAAAAACTTTAAAAGGCTATCCAAAATCTGACAGGAAAGAAAATCTGCAGCACTTCAGAAAGTACTGGATATCTAAGCAGATGGTCTGTCTGCTTTCCTGAAGAATAAAAATTAAATTGATGTTTCTAAAGCAGCATCCAGGCCTTTGAAGATAATAAACACTATGTCATTTGCACTGATGTGCAGAAAACTCTGGCAACGAACTGTGGGAGCAAACTGGGTCCAGTCCACCACCTATGAACCCAAAGTTGTACAGTGGATATAGGTACAGATGGCATAAGCGTACTGAGCTGCTCCTATATGTCTTTTGTTTAGTAAATACTATATTTAATGGCCTGACAGTAACTGCTGAACATAGTAAGTTAATTTTGCATTGAAATAGTAAAACTTCAAGGAAGTTCATAATTGCATATCTTTTTACCAAATGACAAGCCATATGCTAGGAAATTTCAAGCCACTAATTAAACAAAACATGCCCAAGCATGTTTTTTAACAAATACTGTACATCGTTATTTAAATTCAGGGCAAATACTGTTCTGAGCACTACAAATAGCTAAAATGGTGTTTAATAAGATACGCCATCTGCATTTCAAATTGATGCCACCCACATTTAAATCTCTTGAATAATCCCACTGAACAGTTACTGGGGAAAAGAAATGCATTCATGGCTTTTTCTGTGAATTCGATACCACTGTTCTCGGCAATTCTCGTTTGGTTATTAAACTCACTGGGATAAAACTGCCAAAGTGCTAACTGCCAACTTCCAGATCACACTAATCGAGAAGTGTACAAACCAAATTGAACTGTCCTTTAAGCGCTCTGAAAAGGGAGTAATTGGAAATAAATCAAAATAAATGCAGGGTTGTTTCTCCCTTCCCCCCCTCCCCTCACTATATTTAGCTACTCAGAGCTACTCACAAACTCTTGTAACATATGGACCCCTACAGATTGTATAATCTCCAGATAACTGCTAGGGCCATCCCTTAATCAGCTGAGACGCAGTATAGAGGAAGGGAATGCACAGAACAAACCTCAAAAAGGGAAAATTATGGCATTTGGGCATATGGACATTTTTCCATCTCTCTCCCCACCACCCCCACCCCCCCAAGAGAATGAGTCTGAAGCGCAACAGCTGTTTGGTTTAGCATCCAAACATCCACCATGTACTGGGTTTGCAGGTGTTCGGAGTCCAAAGCACATCGCCTCGTCTATGCCAAGACAGCTGGTGTAAAGTCACGGGCTAATTGGTACAATTCTCCTACCAAGGAACTATAGGGGATAGTTATGACAATTAACATGGCACAAATGGAGCCAGAGAAAGGAGGGACTTCAGCAAAGACATCTGCTGGGGGAAAAAAAAAAGTCAGTACATCCCTTTTCTATTTTTTTTTTTGTTTGGTTTTGTGATTTTTTTTTTTTTCTGTTCCACAGCTGATGTTTTCTTGTGGACAATTACACTCTCCCTGAGATTATTTATCAGTACGCTGCAAAAACTACTTCCAGCAAAAGCTGTGGGATTGTCTTAAAACCTCTGAGAGCTTGGAAATACAGCCAAGGCTTCCGTTCTACCTGGTTGGGTCAGAAATATATTGAACTACACCCGGAAGATTAAGCCAGAGCTGGCCCTGACACTATAAATAGCAAAGCAAAGCAGCAGCTCAGGGCTTCTGCCTTTCAGCATTAAGGGAATTTACTTTTTTGTGATTTAAGAGGGTGGCGTAAAGATGAAATGTATCATTTATATCTATGGTATGAAGGGCTCTAAAATTTCTGTGCAGAGACCAATTAAACTGCCTCTGCTACAGCCTCTGTGGTGGCAAAGGGACCGTACGTTTTCATAGGCATTTGGCCAGTTAGGGATACAACCGCCAGGTCAGTTGTTTTACTTTATGTCTTCTTCTCAATCTGATCCCTTCGGAACAAATCCTCTGTAACACACTATGTCCTCACCAATGGTAAAGATGAACCAAATGGGCCTCTATAGTTAGAAAGCACAGCTTGGCTTTAAATTTTGACCTGATACTTTGAATTGCTGTGAATCACAGAATCCCAGACTGGTAGGGATTAGGAGGGACCTCTGGAGATCATCTAGTCCAACCCCCCTGCTAAAGCAGNATATGCACCCCAGGACACCATTGGCCTTCTTGGCCACGAGGGCACACTGCTGGTCATGGAGAGCTTGTGTCACCAGGACTCCCAGGTCCTTCTCCACAGAGCTGCTTCCCAGCAGGTCAACCCCTAACCTGTACTGGTGCTTGGGGTTGTTCTTCCCTGGATGCCCGACCCTACAATTGCCCTTGCTGAATTTCATTTGGTTCCTGTCTGCCCAACTCTCCAGCCTGTCCAGGTCTCACTGAATGGCAGCACAGCCTTCTGATGTACCAGCTACTCCTCCCAGTTTTGTATTATAAGCAAACTTGCTGAGTTTTGTGAGTTTTTAAGATCTTGGTCAGATTGTCCTTTCTGATGCTGTGGTGTAGTTCCCCCCTCCCAACTCTGCACCAGGACTCCTGTCATGCTTGGCTCATCCACACTTTCTGGTTTTCACGTTGGATTTCAAGAGGCCAGAGGTGAGGAAGCCATTACTGCCCTTAGAGACTTGTGTCAGTGGCAAATAATAAACCCATTAATACTTTCTAAATCCACTCTTGCAGTATTTATTTAGCTCATTTCAGCCTCCAAACACCACTACTTGCTATGTCTCCCAGTTTCATTATGTACACTTCTAATGTCTGTTTTCTTCTGCTAGCCGGTCTGAATTTCTGAACCCAAACACAACAGCTCAAAAGAATCCTTTAAAGCCCACAAAACCTAGCTGGGATGTATATTTTAAAGAGCTTAAGTCACTTTTTAGCCAAAAAATTAAGAAACTGAACTTAATGAAAACCACAATGTTAAACAACTTGTAATGCTTTGAAAATGATCCTTTACCACATTCCATTTGGGTAGGATTGTCAGAAATGCTCAACAATGCTCTTGTCCCTTCTTAATGAATTCTGGAGGAGTTTCACCACTGACTTCAATCAAAGCAGAGTTTGGCCAGCATTGAGTTCTGAAAATCTTATCTTTCTTGTATCAATCTATCCATTTTTAATTAAGTACAAAAAGGACTATAGTCCATATTATGGATTAATGGTCCCAAAAAATTCATTGAAATTTACATAAGCCAAAGAAATTATAATAAAAGTAATAAATCTAACAGTACAGGTACATTTTGTTTTCTTTCTTTATTCCCTTTGTTCCTTTTTCTTGCATTACTCTCCCTGAAAAGCAGCCAAATAGATATTCTTAATTTTCTTTTTTTTAAAAAATGAATTGCTGAGTTCAGCATGGAATCCATTTTGACTGCAAAGTTATGAATCCAGGGTTAATTCTAACAGGATTTTAAATGGAAATACCAAAACCCTTTTAAACTTTATGGTAGTGCAAGCCAATATCTGTAGCTAAGAAAGAAAAAGAATTAATTCTCTACAGTAAATAGAAATACTTTGAAAAGCAGGTGGGAAGAAGGTTAGCACACAAAAATATTTAACTTAATCAGCTAATACAGCAGTATTTCCTTCCATCATCTATTTGAAGACCTCAGTTACGATGATCCACACCTGACTCTACTAACCTTTTGACAAATCCCTCCTTAAAATCCTTCTTTTCTGTTACACTTAGTAGAAACCAAATAAATAAGACTAATCTTGTTCTGTCTCCTTTCCAGCAAGCTGACCTATCCTTTCCTTGAGCTTCCCTGCCTCCTTCAATTTGCTCTGCAGCAAGCTCTGCCACCAGCTCTGTGCAGGTACCGCATTTCTGCTCCCTCTCCAGGCTCAGAGTCATTACGGCAACGTAAAGAATAGTTATAGTCATCTACATAAATAGCTATAACGATACAGATAGCTCAGGTGACAAGGCACCGTTCAAAAGTCATGTAATGACTGGGTTGCAGATGTTTCTGTAGGAAGGCATCACACGCAGGACCTTATCCTGAAAGGTATTATCATTTCCAAATATTTTTCAGTAGCTTTTCTCATTCAGGCTGTTTTTGTGCTGAGCTGCCTGCTGAAACCCAGGCTGATGTTTGTCATTTCTCTTCTACATGGAAAGCCATATGCAAAGGCAACTGGTGCCCTTTGGGGCTGAAAGCCCCTCGGTGGTGCTCAGCATCCCTTATTAGCTCAGGAAAGCACATTTCGCACGGTCGAAACAAACAGGGGCTAGTCAAACCCAAGGTATTTATTTACTTAGTAGGTGTAGCCAGGGAGACCAAGCTGCCTGTAATACAGAACGTCAGAAAAAGAACAAAAATCACTGCACAAAATGGTGCCCCTGGGAACCAGACGCTGTTTGCCACGCCGTGCTCACCAGAAGCCTGCCCATCGCTAGGACACAAATCAATCTGCACGGCGGCCTCAAAGGCAGAAGCTTGCAGGGATTGCAAAACAGGTCTGGGAACCTAGCTGTAACAAAAACGCATCCGCCACTCGCGTCCACACGGAACAGGGTTCTGACTGTATGCAAGAGCTGGATTTTCCTACAGAATATTTGCCAGCACAAGCTCACATTTAGCCACTTGTCCGTGACATGATATATTGTTCTGTAATTACTTTTTTATGCCATGTTCCAGACACATTCTGAATGTCACACTTTTTAATTAGCTACCAGCCCATTAAAATGATGCCTTTGGAATCCACGTGCCCCGAGAAGGTTGGGCTGTTTTAAAAGAGTGATTGAAGCTTGTAAACACAAGCAAGCGATATGACAAAATTAACTGTACTCATTGTTTGCAAAAAGCAAAACTAACAGTCTGTGAATAATTATTTTCTTCCATTAAATGCTATGCTGGGGTATTCTTCTGACAAGACCCTCTCCAGAAATCATTGTGTGTTTAAGTATTTTATGGTGTCACTCTTTTTCAGTACTGTGACATTCTTTTAATAAGTCATCAAGTTACACGTTATGGCTTTCCTATCTAAAGATGCAATGGACCCCTGACACGTCCAATAAATCACACCTATTCCATGCATACATCCATAGAATCACTAAGCTTCAGGTTTTAATCTGATTTCTGTTTGGGGTTACAATAATAGCAAATGCTAGGTTTTCCAATATTGTCCTAGGGCTGGATTTTTTTAGACTGACCTTGAACAAGGGGAGGATGGGAGGAAGGAAGGAAGGAAAAGAAACAGAAGGAAAGAAGGAAAGAGNGAAAGAAAGAAAGAAAGAAAGAGAAAGAAAGATGAAAGAAAGCGCTGTGGGCTGATTCAGAAACAAATGGGACATAACTGAAATTCTCAGGAGACAAGGATGTTGCACAAAAGAAATGGGTTGGATTTGTTCAGCTATCCCCTATATATAGTCACACTGAGTAGAATAATGGATTTTTTTCTTAAAGAAACAAGCAAACAAACAAACAAACAAACAAAACCCCTCACCTCTATAGATTTTCTCCATAATAAAATAAAGGATTTGAGGTGGAAAGTTGTTTAGGTTTGGGATTTTGTTTTAGTTTGGTTTTGGGGTTTTTTTTGTTTTGTTTGTTTTTGTGTTTTTTTTAAACAAACATTGTGAATTCCCTACAGAAAGGACATACGTTTCACTAAAAAAGAATGTTTAACTGATTCAGTTCCCTATCACATGAATTTCTGTGGAAGTTCCTAATGTCAAGGGACAGAATTGCTGCCACCACCATGATTCACAAAACAAAGTTACAGTGGGGGGTATGGTGAAGGGAAAAGAGACCGGAATCCCAGGTGAGCACGGCAAAGTTGTCTGTGGGGCAGGGAGCGAAGCAGGAACCGCTGCCTGATAAAAGCATCGGAAAGGAGGGGAAAACAGGTCCTGAACCTCAGGGATCAACACTGTTGGGGTTTTGCTCTGGCATGGTAGGAATAAATCTTGACTGAAACTATATGTGGAACTGAACAACGGAGTCATCTAACACTTTTTTTTTTTCTTTTTTTTTTTTTTTAATAAATTGCTTTTTAATTGCAAAGAATTATTATTACTGAACCCCAGAGTATGTCTCCTTTTGCCTGCTTCCCTTTCAGACACTATGCTCCTGATCATCAGCAGCGAATGTATAATCTTACCTAACTGCTTAGCTCTGGCAAAGTGCATTGTTAGTATTTTAAATATTAAGTGAAAATTGATTTTCCCATTTAAAGAGCTGTATTTCAGTGTCGTGGTGATTAGGTGTGAATATTCCCTTTCCCAGATAAAGAGAGCCTCCTGGGAGTGCTTTGAGGGGAAGTATTGTACGATAATGATTATTAGATGAGTTCCACCTCCTCAATATGGAAGTGAGCAGTCTGAAGTGATGTAATTTATTTACTAAAGAGTTGTTTAAAAAAAAAAATAAATTACTTTTACAATACCTTGGATGTTTCGTCCATGTAAGAAACTTGAGAACTGGGTAAGAAATAGAAGGGCAAGAAGTTAATTTACAAACAGAAAGTGTCATATAGTTTTTCCCCAAAACTATTCACCATTTCAGATAACTTACTAAGTAGCTGCAGCACAAATAGAAAACAAAAAGAAGAGACAGAGGAACGTTACAGTTGCAAAATAACCACAGCAGGAGATGTTAATCAATGGTCCAGGGCTTATGGCATCTGTCCATAGATGCAAACCTAAATCCAATTCCATCTTCTGCTTGAAGAGATTTCAGCCCCCCTGTCCCAGAAGAGTACCCGTGCGGCTACGATGCGGCGTATTCCTATGAGGGAGAAGAGCGTTCAATGTCTCCTGTTGATGCAGTTCCATCTGGCATTGCTAATTAAACTTTCACCTGACATAAGGTTTGATTATTAATTGTCCTGACTGCTAGACTCGTTCTTCTTCCCTGCCTTAGTGAAAATGAAATAGCAGTTTAGTAAGCCCTAGCTCAGACTTGTCTATACCTCCATGGGCATGTCATTATTCCCCGGAGGCTGGAGTCAGCTTTACATCTATGTGCTGCTTGTTTCAGAGACTGCAGCCTCAGGTGAGTACTGGAGTGGCATTTTCTCCCTCAAGTTCTCCCATCAGAGGGGTCCCATTTTGTGTTCAATATTCCCAGAACCCAAGTGTAAGCTGGGACACTCACACGGGAGGCGAGATACCTGTCTCCTCATATCTACACCCAAAACGCACGAGCAAACTGGAACAGTAGTAACAGAAGCAACTATGCCCCACGTACCTGCCAGCAGAAGGATTAAAGGATACAGAGATGTGGTTTTTCCACACACCAAAGCAAAAGCGTCAGTGTGCCTCCTGCATCCAAGGTCAGTGCTTTGGCAGCTGGAGTGGGGGAACCTCTCCTCCAGTTTAGGGAACATGGTCCTTCTTTTCTTACTTCTTTTTCTACCTGGTATTCCAAATGATAAATATTTACTTTTCATATTCAGCAAGAGAATTTTTCATTTGGCCTGAAGTGAACATGTTCCTGTTGTCTCATTTATTTCAGTTTTCACCAATTTGATTGCCTCCTCTCCTGTATCATTACAATTTTTCTCTCTGCTGTGGTAGCTGAGTCTCAAGTCCCTTTGCATTCAGTCCTACACACTCAGAAGCAATTCAGTCTTGAACTAGAAGATACCTCTTGTTAAAATTCAGCCATAATTTATAGAAAAGCAATAATCCTTGCTTTGGATGCAGTATCAGAGCAGTGCGGAAACCTTGCCTGGGATACAACACATCCAACAAAACGCAAGGAGGGTCAGTCTCCTGGGGACATTCACCACGTTATTTCACCTTGCTTGTGTTGGTGCAAGACAGGACAAGAGTATTGCCACCCGATCTTCCAGGAAAGGAGAACCTTGGCTTAGGATTTTTTCCATACTGATTTCTGTTTTGCCCACTGAGAAAACAAGATGGCACTAAATAGCTGGTATTCCACAAATACGTCCCTGAGGAGATGCAGGTGCCAGTGGCTGTTACACATGCAGACACTCGCATAGTGTCGGAATATGCAAAGAGCCATCATGAAGCAGTACAAAGCACCACATGAAGGGCTCAGTACCTCTGACAGTTTGTTCTAGAAAAGGAACCCAGCCCCTAATTAAATATCATGCTTTAGAAGCCACGAAATTCAGAGCTTTTTGTGCCGAATAGGGTTTAACAACATTTGCCATGCTGTGGTGCTTCCTGCCTTTCTTAGCAATATTGGCATTATCTGCTCATAACCAGTCTGTGGACACAGTCCAGGCTGTGCTGACCCCCTTTATGGAGCTCTCTCAGCTTCATTCTTAGCAGAGGTATCACTGTTCTTGAGGTCCCATGGTGGTGGTAGAGGAGAGCCCGTATCACTCATGTTGATGAGACTTGTGTGCACTTTGTGCCCCTAAAGTCAATGCCCAAGTCCTATTTCTGAATTTGAAGCAGACTCTAGCATTGGAGGCAGATGTCTGACTTCATGTCCCTGAAGACTTAACCCTTCTGTGCAGCCTCAGGGAGATTGGTCACAATCCCTCACACCAGCTTGCTTATGTCTTTTCCTATTTACCAAGACAAGTGTGAACTCTTGACTGAGTAAAATTCAACTCAAGCGAAGAAGTTTTGCTTGTGTTGTAAGCAGGAGGAATTTTGCCATTCATTTAAATGCACCTTCAGACTAAAATTCAGATCCAATGTAGAGGTGAATGGAGATGTGGAACCAGTTGGTTCAAGGACACTGCATTGGACTACAAATCAATGGGCAAAGGAGAATTTTGATTGCCAGTGAAACTCAGCATGCTGCCATATCTCATCAACAGGGCAGTGCCTTTACAGCTGATCAATTATGGCAAAGGATATCTGGTTTGTTTAAGTTGTAACATATGCCACATGCCTTTAAAAAGTGAGTGGGTCCGATGAAATTCTGCAGATGGAGAGGGAGTTCTTTTAGGACTAAATTGATCTTCTCTAGAAGGCTTCAAGACTGAAGGATATGGCAGGTGCAGGAAGATGCAGACACTGAGAGCTTAGCAAGAACCTGGAAGGCTGCAGGTCAGGACTGGGAAACTGCTGAAGAGAACAAAGAAATTGTGCAGAATCTGTTGAAAGCCAGACAATCACTGAGCTGCCTGAAATCGAAAGGAGAAGCAAGGACAGAGCATCTTGCTCAAGAAACTTCTCATTCTTGCTCTACTTTACCTAATTGCTTTGAGATGTCCTAATTAAAAAGGTAATTATTCTAGTCTGCGTACAACACAGCTTTTTGAGTTTAAAGGGCACTGTGGTCTTCAAGGAGATTTTACTAAATTATCTAGACACATCCTCCTGAAAGTTGTGCTTGATTTGTGGTCCCGTCATGGTACTGAACAAAACCCCACAGCAATGCTTTCCAAACTGAGTCAGAGTGCTATGGCCACAAGTAGGAATCAACCTCATTAATGCTGGCTCTGGGAAAGCCAGTTTTCACTCAGCCTCTTTTACAAGTAACTGTGAAGATTAACAAGAAGAATTTCGAAGAACATCAGATGCACAGTGAGAGGTTGTTTCCACCCCTTCCACAAACTGCAGGAGAGAGTAGATAGTCGCTCCTGTTAACTGTAATCTAGAACATGAAAGTGTTCCACCAAAGGCTTGCATTCACCTTTCCATGTGAACTCAAGGACTCACTGCATCCGTGGTCCAAATATCACCACAACAGGTGACGGTAGCATTGGCTTGAAGAGGTCACCATACTTCTGGATTTCTTCAGTCTTCCTCTTCTGGGAAATGATAGCCAGCAATCAAGCGAGGAAGTGGTGGACAAGGCTGGCAAGCAAAGTGCAGGGTGATGTGGACTTTGTAAGCAACAATACTGGCTTAAAGGAAGCTCACTTAAAGTCTATGGAGATAAAGACCAGTGGACCTCTGCCACCAAGGGTATTCTTGAGAGTGGCCTTGCAGTGACATCAGCCAGCTCACCACTCATGGGTACATCCCATCAGGGCTCAAGGACTTTTGCATGTCCAATTTCCCTAAGTGTTCAGTCCCTTGGTGGAAGAGGATCAGGTTAAAGAATACTCAGGGAAATTGGACATGCAGAAGTGGGATGTACCCACAAGTGCTTTGAATGATTAAGGTGACTGGAAGAAGTTCCTGAGGACAGGAGGAAAGCAAATGTTACTCCTGTCTACAAAAAGGGCAGGAAAGAGGACCCAGGGAACTACAAGCTGGTCATCCAGCCTCACCACGATCCCTAGGAAGGTGATGGAGCAGCTAATCCTGGAAACCATTTCCAGGCACATGAAGGACCTCAGGAGTAGTGAGGCACATGAAGGCATATGAAGGCATTAGGAGGGCTCTGCATGGATTCACAAAGGAGAAGTCATGCTTGATGAACCTGATACATTTCTGCAATGAAATGACTGGGTTGATAGATCAGGGGACAGTAGTGGACAATGAAGTCTACCTAGACTTCAGTAAGGCTCTTGGCAGTGTTTCCCATAAGATCTTGATAGAGAAGCTGATGAAGTATGGACTGGATGAGCAGATAGTGAGGTGGACTGAATACTGGCTGAACCACTGGGTCCAGTTGTGCTGCCATCCAGAGGGTCCTTGACAGGCTGGAGAAATGGGCTGACAGGAACCTTATGAAGTTCAACAAGAGGAAATGTGGAGTCCTGGACTTCAGGAGAAATAACTACATGAATTAACACATGCTAGGGACTGACCAGCTGGAAAGTAGCTTTGCAGAAAAGGACGTTGTGATCCTAGTGGACACCAACTGGACCATGAGCTAGCAACAGCGATGAAAGTCAACATGCAGCCCAAAAGCCTGTGCTTCAATAGGAACATCATTGCCAGCATGTTGAGGGATCCTGCTCCTTTACTCAGCACTGGTGAGACACGCCTAGAGTGCTGGATCCAGTTCTGAGCTTCCCAGTACAAGGAAGACTTGGACATATGTCCAAGCGCATCCAGTAAAGGGCCACAAACATGACTAAGGGATTGGAGCATCTCTCATATGAAGAAAGGCTGAGAGAACTGGGGTTATTTTGACTTGACCCTCCTCATGGATGATTTTATGTGTATGAATACCTAATGGGAGAGTAAAGATGGAGCCAGACTCTTTTCAGTGATGCCCAGTAGCAGGACAAAAGGCAATAGTCACAAATTGAAATACAAGAAATTACATTTAAATGCAAGAAAAAGCATCTTTACTGTGAGAGTGATTGAACTGGAACATGTTCAGAGAGGTTGCAGAGTCTTCCTCCCTAGAGATTTTCAAACCCAGCTGGACACTTTCCTGGACAACTTGCTGTAGATGGTGTTTCTATGATCACGGATGTTGGAGAAGACACTCTCCAGAGGTCCCTTCTGAGCTCAACTGCTCTGTGACTCTCTGATACTGTGTTCAGCCCCTCCATGTACCAACAACAAGGACCTCAGCTGCAATGTGTTTTGCTAATTACTCCAAACACTTGCTCCCTGCACCCACCCCCC
>VXBL01006445.1:455690-479952 GCA_013400195.1 Aramus guarauna | reverse complement strand
GGGGGGCAAATGTAGCATTGGAACATCTGAATGCTCAAGGAATTTTTAAGTTAAAACCAATGCAAGATCTTTAGAACTGAGGAATCTGAAGAACGTAGATTTTCATGATCATGGCTTTGAATTTAGGAACTAGCTCTCCTTGCTTTCTATCTGTCTGGTATTTCCTGTACCTTACAGTGGAGTCTGATGTGGAAATATCTGTATTTCTGCAATGTTAACCAGAAGCAGTCAACTTTGAGAGCTCTCTGCCAGCTTTTCTTCTGCCCAGTCATGAGGTTCTGTACTGTGGAGACTTCCCAACTTACTTGATGGTCCCTCTCACAGTGTTGCTTTCTCACTGTGGTCATGCCTTGCTTTTTCAGGTCTGGTGCTGAACAGCTTGCCCAAGGCTACATGGAGAGTCTGTGATGGAGCAAGAACATGAACGCCAGCTAGTGTCCCAATCTTTAATCCGTCTTTCCTGCGTGTACTGTAGTTGTCTTGCAGGTTGGCACTGGACTAAATATAAAACAATAAAAACAGCCAGACAATATGCTTTCCACTTCCAGGCTTTCCTGGTCTCTCTTCTTGTATTGTCCTTGTTGATCCCACACGTAAAACAGAGTAAATAGTGACTGATGCCAACTGGAGTATTGCCTTGGACATGAAATGATGCTCCCCTTTGGTATCCTGCTTTTCTATAATCCTTTTCTAATCTGCTGGCAAGGAAAGAAAGACCATATTAGAGCTACAGCTGCCCCTCTCAGATGGATGTAGGGACACAAGTCTGCCCACACGTTACTCTGTTTCTGCCAGCTCCACAACAATAACAAATTTTGCTATAAGAATGGTAGAAACACAGCCCTTGGGGAGGGGGACTATATGATGTACAAGAAACTTGTAGATATACAATGGGCAGGAAAAGTATCTGAAATGGTCTTGAACACTTTCTACCAAATAGGTTATGAAGCATACAAAGAATTCAAGGATTTATAAATCAAACCTGTTCATTTCACACTCTTGTCAGCAGGCATTTAAAGCTCAGCATCTCCTCCTTCCAGGCTGCAAGAACCTGGATTATAGTCTCTGTAAAGCAGTACAGCTTTCTCAGCATAAAACAGAGCTTTTCTCTTCATCCGTCTTCTCTGCACAGCAGAAAGCCTCTCCCACATGTTTGACTAAGCATTTAAAGAGTAATTGTGAAGTGCCCAGCCTGAGCGAGCACAGGACATAATGGGCAGACTCCTATTTACATCAGTGCGTAAAGAAACTGAAGAGATTCATAGGAAAAAATGCCCTACAGTGAGGTTGGTGAAATATAAACCCACCACCTCTCATTTAGCACAGCTCTAAGCCAAAAGCTGGTAGAGATTGAACAAGTCCTCTGAGGAAGTAGGACGACATGCATGCCTGCTCCTATGATCTTCCCAGGCATCCAGAGTTGATCGCTGTCTGAAACAGGATGCAGGGCTAGGAGGGTTTTTGGTCTGACCCAGCACAGTCATTCTCACAGTCTCCTATTAAAGGCAAACTGTGCAGAAATAGCCAGAGAGCTGCAAAACCACTATGCTAAGTTTGAGCACGAGCAGCTCTAGGAAAAGGCAGTGGAGTATCAAGATCATAGCCTCGTGACTCCCAAGGAAGTCAGAGATGCAGCATAGCCCTGAGCTGTGCCAGCTGGTGTGAAGGGAGCTCTGACACAGCATTATGTTGCACGCATGGTGGGGAAAAAAAAGCATTATTAAAACTCTCACTTGGAGAGCCTGGAGGGCCTGGCTGGTGAAAGCTACAGCTACCTTCTCCCTAGTGCCCTACTTTCAGCTGAGGTAGAGTTAATTTTCTTCTTAGTAGCTGGTACAGTGCTGTGGTTTGGATTTAGTATGAAAATAAAGTTGATAACACACTAATATTTCAGTTGTTGCTAAGCAGTGTTTATAATTAACTTTCAGCTTCCCAGACCCTGCCAGCAAGGAGGCATGAACCTTCTGCAGAAGGTGCACAGGAAGCTAGGAGGGTGCACAGCTGGGACAGCTGACCCAAACTGGCCAAAGGGATATTCCATACCATAAGACATCATGCTCAGTATATAAGCTGGGGGGAAGTTGGCCAGGGAACGCTGCAGCTTGGGAACTAGCTGGGCATCAGTGAGCAGCTGGTGAGCAATTGTGCTCTGCATCACTTGCTTTGTATATTATTATTATTATTATTATTATTATTATTATTATTATTATTACTACTACTACTACTACTACTACTATTATTATCCTTTTCTTTCCTATTAATCTGGTTTTATCTCAACCCCCAAGTTTTACTTTTTTTTTAATTCTCTCTCCCATCCCACTGGGGTAGGGGGAGTGAGCAAAGAGCTGTATGGTTGTTTTAGCTGCCTGTTGGGTTAAACCACAACACCCGGGAAAGGGGATTTGCCATATGAGGTGTACTTTCTTATGAGCTGTGTGAATGCTGAGAACCCTCAGATGAAAAACCCAGCACTGGAGCCTCTTTCCCTTCTCTGCTGGGAAAGGAGCTGATAATTTCTCCTGGATTCTCTCTTCTGTTCTGTACTCGCTTTCCTTTTCCTACTTAAATTAATCTTTGTTTCCATTAAACAATTTATGTTTTAAGCTGTCCTCATTCTTAAAATACATGGACCAAGAGGAAAGTATTACAAGCACTTACTTGCCTTGACTGGCCTGCCAGGAATGTCAATGCTATAGTGGCTTGTGTTTAGATGTCATGATTAAACTAGGGATTTCAATTTCACACTATACACAGTCCTATCTTGTTATCCATACTTTATGGGTGGGGAAATGAACATGTTGAAAACCAAGATGCCTAAAAATCATGCGGGGAGGGGAGAAGGCAAGAAACTGAGTCGTCTTTTCAAGAAAAAAAAGATGATCCCCAGAAATAAGCAATTGAATGTGGCTGATAGGATATACAGACCACAATTGCAAAGATTCATATATGCAATTTTTTAGCTCTGTAAGCATCTAGATAAACCTATCTGGTAGTAGCAGCAGCTGATCCAGTGACATGTGCAAAGCTCAAATCCACCAAATATGAGATTACACTTTACATTTAGAAAGCATCTTTCCCTCAGGATAGCATACCATTTTGCAGCTATTAAATATTAACTTGATATCGCACTAGCCCACTGCATATGTGATGCGTGAGGGGGTGAGTAACTATATTTTGTATGACGCCCAAAAGCAAGGACAGAGAAACCCACAGTTGTGGATTATGCTTCCTGCCCCTGTTGTAAATGCCAAAGACCTTCAAATCGATATATGCTCTTGACACAAGTGTAAGCACATGCCTGGGGTGGAAGGATGTGAACAACTCCAACTGGAAAGTTGCAGAGAAATAGGGCAGTAAAGGGACTGGGAAAAGACTTGAATATGCCTCCCACCTCTGACCTTATATCCCCATGTTATTGTGAGCAGATTGCTCAGTCTCTCCCAGGATGTTTCCCATCCCTGAAACAGGAATATAAGTCTTTATTTTTTTTTGTCTGGCTTACCTATTCCCACTACAGTCCCCCAGGATGGGAAGTGGTTATTATTTTGAGTTTGCAAAGTGCATAGCATGACAGGGCCCTAAGCTCCAAATGCTACACTAGTGTAAGCAATAACAAAAGTCAAACAGTTCTTTGCTTCTCATTTCACAGAACTGGCCACAGCAGAGGAAATAATGTCTGGTTTGCTACTTCTGACAGGTGGAAAAATCTCACTTCTTTCCCAAAAGACTTTATCAGCAATCAGGAAGAAAAGCTTTCATGCTGGAAGGCCAGCTTGTGTACCTAGTAGAAGGACACGATTATATCCAATCTTGAAGCCAAACCATCAATACCTGATATATGAGTCTGTGTCTCTCGTGTGTGAGGGGCTCCAGGAGCCCACACACAGGTGAACCCATTGAGCGGCCAAGTGATTATCCCACGACAGCAAATCGCAGGAAAAGGAAATGCTTGTTGCAGACTAGTGCTTCACAGAGATAACGAATGCTCGCTGCCTCCAGACTGGGAGGGTTGCAACCTGCTCCACAGAGAAGAAAAGACCATCTTTTAGCCTGTCAGCAGCAAGGAGACAGATGGTCTTTTATTCACTAATCTTTCTCTACACCCCTAGAAAATCAAGGGATTTTGTCAGTGAGAAACTACATGGCCAAACTTACTTAAAAGAATGTATTGCAAAACGATTTGGGTCATTATGGATTAGGCAAGCTTCCCGCTTCTCTGGGAAACTAAACAACTCTTTAAAAGAGCTGTGTCAGATACAATCCTCTTTGATACACTGTCCCCTGTTGGCATCTCAAAAGGGACCATATACAGAGAGCGACCAGTTCTCCTCTCTCACAGCAGTGACAATCATGGGTAATGCTGTGGTGGGGAAGACACAGGGGCATCGGCCTCAGAGTGTCTGAAGTGACTGAATTTTGGGTGACTGAATTTTGGCATTGAGCAAATAGCACTCAAGGGGTGCGTATTATACAGCAACTCTAACAGCAGCCTCCAATTTTCCCCCTTTTTTTTGTCTCTCCTCTTCCCTGTTGTGATCTAAGTGATTGGAAATCAAGTCTCCAGAGGTGAAAAGCTAAAGCACAAGTGTGCATTAGCTACCTTGTCTCATTTCCTTCTCCCAGGTGCTCCCTATTGCAAAAGTTTCATTCATTACATTTGAAATCCCATCCTTGTCAATTCTGTGCATAAAGGGAAAGGAAATCATTAGAGCTAAGCAAATGATTTCATGATTACTGATTTATTCAAAGACTTTGCTGTATTTCACAGCTACATTTTCTGAAATTTGATGCCATAGACTGATCAGGGATATTAAAATGTAGTCCGTATTGCTTATTTATGACTGGCCATAGAAGTTGCATGGCCTTGATGCACCACCTGGATGACCATGACCAGCCAAACAGTCAATTTCTACCATCTGCCAGCACAGGTCACTTTGGAGTTCACCTTATAATCACTTTTGATCTGTATATTTTTTCATAACTTCTCAAGATTTAAAGCCGGCGGGCTTTCTGAGGTCATCTAAGTTTCCCAAATTTCAGCTGGTTTCTCCTGGGTAAGTTCAGTAACTTCTCTTTGATGAAAATAGATGTGTTTCCTGAGTCAGTAACAAAGAGAGGATGAAAGAAGCCATTCTGTGAGCAGAGGAGCTAATGAAACCAACTTCATTATAGATTTGTGTCTTCACAGCACCAACTCTAGCTCTCCCTCTGAGACTCTCAGTTTCTTGCTGGGTGAGAAACAGTGTGTGTTATGCCTATTTCAGAGCTATACGTGCCAGCTGGTGGGCCAATACCTGCGTGGCTGGCCAGCTGCCGCCAAATAAATTGTCCAATGTGAGTTTTTCCTGTCTTTTCAATTTAGAGGGTGCTAATTCCCTTCTCTTTCCTCCGCCCAACAACAGATCTCACCACCCTTGTGGATATTGAATTCTCTCTGAATCTCCTACCCTATCCCTTCAAATGTAATTGGGATTGACTAATGAGTTTCAAAAGTCATGAGGAGATGGAGGGAGGAGCAGGAGGACACTTGGTTTTTGTAGGCATAAGATCACACAGCTATGTCTTTTTAGGAAGTTAATAATGAATGCAAACATGACTGAAGAAGGAGTGAATTAAGTTAATGGAAGAATGTTTATCTTTATTCTTCAAGCTCTGGGGGGAAAAAAAATCACAGAAAAGAAAGATGCCCATCTCTATTAAATTAGCTTGTGTTCTCAAGCACTAGGACTTTGATACTGACCCTCAGCCAGGGTCAGTAGTTGGCCCTGCCCATATTAGATTTACATATATGTATCAATACAATAAGATGAAGCATGAATCCTTGCTGAAACAACAGATCAAAAAGCCAGTAGGTAGATTTTTTATTTTTTTTTTCCTGTCCAGTTAAGCGTTTGGGGATTGTGATTGCCCTAGTTTTAAGTTACCAATGCAGTCATGTAGCTTTATGTATTTTTGAGAGTTATACACTGGATGCACCAGCCACCACAATGCTCCAGTGCTTCTTACGAGCTCGAAATCTGCTGTGAATGCATTGCCCTCCCCGTGAAACACCAGCCTTTCTTTCCACATTCTGATCTCACAAGCCCTTCAGTACCACTGTCAGAAGCTCTAACGCCTTGCTTAGATGGAGGAAGGACCACACAACTGTGTTTACCTAAGAAATCACAGGCAGAAAGTAATCACCTAGAGGCAAATTTATTTTGCTGGTATACTGAAGTCTAAATCATAGCAAACCTTGCAGAACTGGCAGGGAGGAAGTTGGAAGGAGATGTGAAAGTAGGTGCACATGCAAGAGGGGAAAACCAGCTCCAAGGTCTCTGCACAAGTTTCTCTCTGGAAAGAGACACTTTAGTTTTGAGAAGCTAGTGTTCTCTGAGAGTATCACCCAATGCCTATACATACGACAGTGAGAAATTTGGGGGTGGTCTTTTATCTGCAATAGAGGGACCGAACTAGTGCCCGTAGGGGGGCTGCTCTGTGATCCAACACATTCAGTAGCACAACATTATCAAGCTGCCTGTTGGGTTAAGAGAAAGAAATTAGAAATTGTATTAGCTATATTTATGGTGTCTCCTTTTCTGGGATGCTTCAGGAAGAGTTAAATTCTAATAAGCACTGACTATAACATAGGACACAGAAACCTCTATATGATTTTATAACCTCACTTTCTCTGAGGTACAATGACTTCCAGAGGTAAAGAGCTTTTCCTCTACGTTAGGTTTCTGTACTGATGTTACTGTGTTTCTTGCCATTGGTATCGCATGAGCATAACCCCATATTATATCCATGTGCTGCAGTAGTCAGAAAGTGGTTTCACTTGAGTACCCTCAAGTGGTTTCCCTCTGATACCCCAGAGTAACGAGGGCTTGTGCTGACACAGC
Source organism: Aramus guarauna (assembly GCA_013400195.1). Lineage (NCBI taxonomy): Eukaryota > Metazoa > Chordata > Aves > Gruiformes > Aramidae > Aramus > Aramus guarauna. The sequence goes on along the minus strand of VXBL01006445.1, from coordinate 473,071 downwards.
CACACAGGTGCCGCCGCATTTTTTGTTTAAAAGCCACATTTTCAGTGGTCCATAATGTGGATGTCTGAAGGACCAAAGGCAACCAAAACTCAAACATGGAAAGCTGAACTGCATTTGCAGCAGTCCGAGTAGTGACAACCCCAAGATTTTTTCAATAAAAATTCCTTCAGTGTGTGATGGTCTGTAACCACAGCAGCACATTGTTGTATAGATCAATTTACAGGTACTTACCAAAGAGAATATTGCATATTTTATTAATATTTGTTTAAAGCAAGTCAACTATGCAATATATGACTTAAATAATATGCCACCAGTCCAAAATATTGATATCCTTTTTAAATGAGTGCGAATATATAACTGAGTTCTCAGCTGAGAACTGGTTTTGAAAAAAAACCCCAACAACCCTGCTTCCTGCTTTCAGTTCACAAATGATGTGGGATTTTCCCAGTAGGCATGCTGCAAAATCAGAACAGCAGCAAATGCCACTTTATATGATGTGCATCAAGAGGAAAATCCCAAAGACGAAAACTTGCTATATGACTTATTCAAAAAAGGGAGAAACTATGAAATCATATGATTTTTAACTTTAAAGTTCTGGGGAAATTTAAACAATCTGCCTTGAGTGTTGCATTACATCGCACCGGAACGGGTACTGCTTATAACCGGAGCTAAATTTCTCCCAACTTCAAGGGAGGTAAATCAGCCCAGAATATTACCCAGAATCTGTCTGCCTAAGTGTCTGACCGTCACTTACACGATTCCTTTAAATATTTTTCTGTTTTAATACACCTGAGGTTTCTTTTTTACCTTGAAATTGTCCTAGAAACTTTAATCATTGCACAGATTACAATAACCACTTCAAATTAATGGTATAATTCAGTGCATACAGATTTTCAGAAAACATTATCACCCCTACTGAAACAAAAACTGCACAACTTTAAGTGTAATATTGCTGTCATTTTGCTGTGATTAACTGCTGAAGATCTGACTTAAATATACAAAGACACAGGTCAAGTTAATTGTCTTGTTGCTTAGCAAAAGAGAAATCAGTAGGGTTACTGGAGCAGCAGCTACCTGTGGTTAATAAAGATTGTGAAATACCGGTTTCTTGAGACCAATACAGCTTCAAAAATATGATTTCCCACAGCCTGCAGAGTTCCAGGAACAATGACTTGTTTCTAAAACATCTGCAGATGAACAATGAAGTCGCTGCAATTATGTCCAAAGGCTTGTAAAAGAGCAACACAAAAAACTCAGTAGGCTGAAGATTTACAGTCTGGACTTCCTTTGTTTACTCAGAACAAGGTGCATAAATACCAGATGAGCTTTTTTTTTAAAAAAAATCCATATGTTTTAAAATACAAGCTTATTTTCCAAAGGGAACAAAGAGCTGATCCCTAAATGGAGTCAGACACCTGGTTAGTTTTAAGGATTTGGCTCCTAAGTCTTGTTTATATGAATATTTTAGTTCTTATACTAGCATAGCTGTATCTCAATATAGGAGTGATTTTTCATAATTTTTTATTTTCTTTAGGTTAGAAAACCCTCTTTACCACACAGGCAGGAATAAGTATGTCAGTGTCACTGTCCTGGTCTGAATTCACAGTCATAACTTGAAGAGCTTAATTCTCCTTTGTTGGCCCATCCTTGGGAATTTGGAGTGTAAGTCCTCATCAGTGGAATTTAGGTTACTTGCAGACAGATTTCTAAAAGTAGGAACGTATCTACATCTGTGGGCAAATACTTGAGCTTAACAATCAAGTTTGCTAATCAGTGTGAGTAAGGATGGCTATATCAATCTGCAATTTGCTAGTCATGCAAAATAATTAATACCCTGGTTTGGCACTGACCGTCTTTGTTTATGCAAAGAGCAGGTAAGTTTACCTCTATACACCCAAACACAAAGAAGCTAACTAAAAGTGTAAAACTCATAACCCTACCAATGAAGCTGTTTCTCCAACAGATTGTAAAAGAAAAAGAAAGAGGGACGTTGCTGCTGTTTCAGCCTTGGAGGCTGCAGAGGTACCTGAGGAACCAGGGCGAAGACAAAAGTCTGGAACCAGATGGGGACCAGTGTCCTGATTCCAGCCCAGACATCGTAACAGCTGGGCTACAAGTGGGGGTTTGGCCCACTGCTAGCTTCTTTGTGGAAAGGAACATTTAAGTTACACGTAAAATAAAGCTGAATGAAAAACAAGCTAGAAATGAGAACAGTGTTAGCTGCATCTGTTTTTCTGAAGGAAAATTATCTACCTATCACAGACCGCTGCCTTAGGATAAGAAGCAAATCCTCCAGAGGTACTAATTTCTCTACATCAGCTACTGAGAGTCCGGATAACTGCCTTTGCAAGGTGCCAAATTTTCAGAGACCTGCAACTGCCCAAGAACAAACCTGATCCCCTGAACCTCCCTGCCCCCCCCTTCATTTTCACTGTCCTCTGCAGCCCCTAGCACAGCCATATAGAGTAAAGAATCCTGTTACGTGGGGGCTCACATATATTCAGGAGGACCATTTTGCTGTAATTTCCTCCTCCTGTTTCTAGTTTTCATAATGTTTCTGGAATATACACTGGTGATGTGGTTTTATATTCCTTTGCCCTACCAGAAATTGGCTGCAAACAGATTTATCTCACTGTAATATAACCAAATAAATTAGCATCCAAAAGAACTTTCTATCAAAGCCCACAAGCCTAGAGGCACAAGGAAATTGGTATTACTGCAGAAGACAATTATTTGGTTTAAGACAGATAAAGATTCTGCAGGGATTTGATACTAGCTTAAAATTTGCAGGGGTGTTATAGCTATAAATCAGGAGGAAAGTAAAAAGCCTCAGATGGTCCAATTTGCTGACAATTTTTCCTCCACATTTATTTTAAAAAATATATCTAATAGCAAACAAGGTTTGTTACTGTTGGATTTGTTTGTACTGTGATAGCATCTAAAATACTGCTGGAAGCTTTCCAAATTCAGTGTAAGTTTCAGTACGACTCCGAAACGTGTACGGTACATCCCCTTCATGCATCTCGGAAGAGTGTTGCATGAGAAAGAAATCTCATTAAAGGACCAGATATTGCTGTCCTGACTTTGAGCAAATACTGGAATCTGGGTCCTAGTCCAGGTTTTGGAAAAGCAATTAATTATTGCAGGTGCTTCAGGTATTAGGTGCTCAGCTAGAGACACCTTGAAGAAGGCTGAATTTCAGAATGTGCCATGCTCTGAATATAATTAGTGGCTTTCAAAAATCTTGGCTTTTCTGGTGCTCTCTGACGAGGACTGCATCTTAAATTCCCATGGATGGATTTATTTTATCAGCCATTTGGGTTTTATTTATGTGTTGGATTGCTATTGTTTGGGTTGGATTTTTGTAGAGACCAGGACCTAAAGGTCATTCCTAAAAGGCTATATTATATGTTTTGGTTTAAGTATTTATTCTACTGAATAGTAATATGGATCATTTTGGTGACAATGAAAGCTGAAATGCAAATGTCACTCTGATCCCTTGATAGGCGTTTGAATGTGTTCACTTTCCCTTTAAACCATCCATTTCCCAGTCAAACAAAACCATCTCTGACAGATCTGTGATCTGTTCCAGCAGGGTAGATCTGTATAATTCTCATGTTGGCATCAGAATAGTATTTCTCCTATAGAATTAACCACTCAATCATCAAATAATACACTGCTACGCAATATATTTGTTTGACTACTGACATTTTTTGTACATAACGCTTTTATTTCAGATCAGCCTAATTGCACTCTGCTGTACCCTTTCAAGATGCACAGTATGATTTTATTCTCCTAAGCACAGTGCTCTGAAAAGTCTGACCCAAGATTTCTGAAAATCTCATCATAATTTCAAAAGATTTATAACTGCCTTCATTTAGTCCCGATATTAAGCTTACCTTCTTGTATCATTTGTCATAATTTCCTGACAGTAAGAAAGAAGAATCCACTTGGGTATTGATATAAAATGAACTTGGATTTTTAAGCCTAAAATTAACTTCTTGGATTGATTTCTATGTCCCTCGCACCCTTCAAACAGAATGCACATAAAGTTGTAATATCTGTACATAAAATTGTCAACGTATGGAAATATTATGTGTGTGACAAAAACAATGGAAAGATTATGAGCTTAGCTTTTTCTCAGGCTCTTTCTAAATATTTTTTTGCCGCAGAATGTTACCCCACTTGGTTGTAGTGCGGGTCCTAGTTGCTATTTGTGTGTCTTGCTCTACATAGTGTCAGCCAGCAGCAATTCAGACCTCAGTGAAAATTCTATTTTGTCCCTTAGTTTGCTCTGTTTCAGTTTTCTATCAGCAACACTTTGCTCATGGAGTGGTTGTCTCAAAATGTCATAGCCGGAAACGGTGAAAGATCAAAGCTCTGGCCAAAGAGATGTGGATTTTGTGGGGACTCAGGGTGGGCGTGTGTGCTCCCATAGGGCTGCACTTGTCTGCGTTTCTTCTCTTGGTGTTCCCAATCCCTAGGGATCTCTGCTTTGTTTCTGCTTTAGTACTGCTGCTATGCACATAACTATCAGATGTTTCCTCAAGGATCCCAGGCAGTCTGGGGTAGTAGGGCCAATTTTCAGATCTTTAATGAATTATTTTCAAAAAATGTTGCTTGAAGCTCAGCTGGGATATTTACTACCTTGGATCTCAAGCTGGGAACATGTCAGAGAAGACGAGTTCTACCAAAGGGAGGTTCTGGCTTATTTCCAGGTGTAGGTTTTTGTGAGAATGTGAAGTTTGTCCATACTGTGACCAGCAGTAAAAATCCACCTTACGTGGATACAGGCATCTCCCCTGGGTAGCAGCGTAGTCATGGCAACATGGAGCTCAGTCTCTGCTGCCCACTGAGCATCTATCTGTCTTCTCCTTTCAGCTCCCTTGGGGTGAGATCACCTAAAAGTTAAAAGGCCCCTTCATCTGTATTCTTTATTTAGATTATTTGATTTTACAGCAAGTATTGTCTCAGACATTGTTTGGCTGGATTTTTTTCTGTGTCTCTATAGCAGCGATGAGCTGACTGTATGCAACCCCACAGAGCGCGTAGAGGACTGCTCCCATCTGACACTGCGGCACACCATTCTGAAGGCCACTGGAATCTTCTCCTGCCACAGTGCAAGACAGACATCTCCAGCACACACCAACCTCTTCAGTTCCGAGTCACCATTCCTTCCATCTGAGTAGATATTAAGGTCTGTATTAGATTGTCCTTGTCTTGTACTTGTTAGTTGGAATGAGTCTGCCAGTCATTGCAGGCGAAGAGTATTCTTCCTCCTCTCACCAAACGGTGATTGTCACCTTCTGGTAGCTACTTGTGACACTTCAGCCCTCAGTACACAGGTTGGTAATGAGCAAAGAGACTTCAACTCTGCTTTGAAATCCTCTGAGTCCTTTTAGGTTATCTCAGTATTGACAGCTACCCATATTCAGAGAGTCATGATCCATGCCTCAAAAATCAGTGCTGAACTCTGCCACCTCCGTTCTCAAAACCAGCAAAGGAAGAGAAGTACCTCTTCTTCTATAGGCATCTCTGTGCTATTCAGGTTGTGGGATGGTCTCCACCAATTATAGAGGGATCCTACCTTTGGGGATCCTTGTGAAGTACGAGAGGCTGAATCTAGGTCTCTATCAGTTTAGGATCTAGCTGCTACCCTGCAGTGTTGCAGCCCTGGGAATGTGGAAAAGGTCACTCCTCACCCCAGTCCTTCTCTACTTTTTCGTTTCATCTCTTCCTTCCACTCTGTACCCTGCCTCTTCCTGCTCTTTATCTAGATTTCCTTTTATCCCCTTTCTACTGCAAGACTCAGCCCCTCTGTTGGTTGCAGTCAGGGGAAAATCCTTATAATGACATATTCAAAGAGGTTTGACACTCTACAACATAAAGGGCAATGTCTGGGAAGGGCAGAGTGATGCAGCACAGATTCTGGATGTCAGATAACATTATCAAAGGGTAAAGTTTAACATAATTCTTAGCATGTGTTTTATATTTCAAAGCAAGCTTTGCCCTCCACTTCATTCTGTGCTTCAGATGGTGATCAACCAGATGCATTTGTGCTTCCGATGTTTTTATTTGATAAATCCTTGCTATTTTTTCTTTTCATTCCACTTTAGCCCGCACTTTTATCACTATCTTCTAGTCTCAAAAACTGGAGAGAAAACAGTTGCTTAACACTTGAGAACTATTGCCCTCTTTTCCCCTCATTTGTAGGTAAAGCTACGTATTAACTCCTACATTCATTAAGATTAAGATTTTAAAATATGCAGGCCTAATTGCACCTTCTTTCACAGTTAAGTGTCCAAGTCAGTGCATTTTAAAAATGATGAGCCCCTGTGAGTTTAGATCAAGTCAGTTAGTTATCTTTGCAATTAAACCCCATTGTTTTGGGTGTTTTTAATCTTGGATTGCATTTTGCATAAGCAATTATGGCCCAAGGCCAAACTTTTCAACAGCGTTGCACAAAGCTAGGCACCCATTCCTATATTTAGCATACAGATAAAATGATCTAGTCTTCAGAGGTGTTGAACACCTTTAAATTCTAGTGCTGTTTCTGGGATGTCCATATGCTCATTACAAGAAAAATTCCTGCAACGTTTGGATAGATGGACTAAGGTACCCCACTTCTACTGCCTAAATCCATACCTAGACACTCAATTTTAAGAATTCCTCTTTATTTTTTAAATACCTTGCTAGTGCATAGTGAATAAATTGATAAAAATTTTTTCAATGACATTTCAATGGCTTTTTTTCAATGACATTCATACAATATAACCGGTTGGTATCTTTTCAAGGCTCAGTATAATTGCCAACACTTTATTCCTCCACTGCAGCTGTGTTCCTGACTGTTTTTCATGGATTGTTGAAGTGCATTCCCAAAATGTCCTCTAAGGATGTCCAATCTTTCTTAAGCAATGAATTAAATCTTTCCATATGAAAAGAAGCTACATATTTGTCAAGATGTCCTGTTTTCTTAATATTTTGGAGTTTTTGGGTCATCCAGTTCAAAGTATCTCACCTCATTCTGCCTGCTTTTGACACCTTGACAACAGCTAAACCATAGAAGAAGGAAATTACAGTGATGTTCACATCTGCTTAGGCTTTGTTAATGCTTTTGACTATAGTTCTTATTGTAAAGAATAAGCTCCTGAGACACTTTAAAAAAAGAAATAATTAAAAAAATCAGTCCAAATCCTCTCTCTGCTGTCATGATTTTCAAGATAGGTACAGTACAGCACATTTACTTGCCAAACTGTGGCATTTTTTGCTTCAGCACACAAAAAAATTACAGTTGTGCCTTTCAATTTTAATCTTGGGTTGTTTGGTTTTTTTGTTTGTTTGTTTGGGGTTTTTTTGTTTTGGTTTGGTTTTTTGTTGGTTTTTTTTTTTTCCATGAATTGCAAATAGATAAAAGGCACCTCAACTTTTCTGACATCTTTATCCACCTAGGGACTTATATGACCCAGTATCTGTACATTTGCTAATAGCTGTAGTTAAGATATCATTAGCAGAGCTCATATTAGCAGTTACAAGCCACAATAAATATTTTTGGATATTTTAGTTGGGGGAAGGTTGGGAGACTCTTTGTAAGCATGCAGACCTCCAGCAGCTCTGCTTGGCCTCACCAGCCCAGTAAATTAAAAGCCCAGACTCCAATCATGGGATGAAACCACTTTCATATCAAAGCCTTTATGCTTCATATTTTGTTCTGAAGGTACTTATGTTTGTGGCTTCTGTAAATGCTGTTCCTCCCTTGGGACAACTGACTTACACCAGCTAGTATAGTATCCTCAAGGAGCCAGTCATTTATTCAGTGAGATCTGCCTGTGACCTTCTTATCTCACATGTCTTTGCGTATCTTTCTGCCACATCCAGCAGTTGAAGGCGATATATCATCCAATTATGCCAGCTAGCCACGAGCAGAAGGTTTATATCAGCTGGAGACATATGGCTAATATCCAGGATATTTGCAATACAACCTAGCTGCAAAGGGATCATATTGGGGGGGAGAATCAGGCCATCATTATTGTTTTAAATGACCTGTAAATATTAGGTCACTTTGTTCGCTGGCAGTATTGTGCCACTGATTTCAGTGACGGTTTTTGATCTGTTATCTTTAGATCCCAGCTGGATTTTCAAAGCTAACTGTTGACAGCGTATTAACTTCGTTACACTTTTCAAGTTAAATGCAAAAGATCAACAACAAGAATTTTTTGCATTTTAATACAACATTCTTTGCTTTGTTACGCTCACATTTATTTTCCTATTAGCTTTGGAGAAAGGTTACTTCAATGGACAGCAGCAGAAAGCAGGTTGGCAGACCTAACAGCATCACAGTAAACAGAAACCAGAAATGTACTGGCTGCACAGAGGATCTCAGATGTGATTTGTGCAGATTTGAGCCAACTTTGAGCATACAGTAAATACACATTAGGAATCTTTCATCCAATTTTCTTACCAACCAGACTGCAAATCTTTTTCCTTCTTCACTTAGGAGCCTGGAAAGGATCTGACTACTGAAATTAAGTACTCAAGTGCTTTCTCACAACCATCTAAGGCAGTAGATGAGATTCCTATTTACTTCAGTGGGACCTCAAATAATTTTTTTTCTGTGATAACCCTGCATGCTTTGTCTGTGTTTTAGCTATGTCGAGGGGAACAGTGGAAATAATACAGCTCTGCTGACACTTTAGGCACTACTCCAGGTAAACGTAAAGGAGTCAGAAGTGAAATCTAACTTACAATTCACATTTTTGTATCACAATACTAACTTGTTTTTTGACCACTAAGGCAGAAAAAATAAAGGCAATATTCTTGCTGTCGATAAGAATATCCATGAGTCTCTCAGTTCACATTATATACCCGAGTCATTTCAACAGCCGGTGTGATTTAAGAATGACCTAGAGCAACACATTATTTGGAAATGATGCCCGTGGTACAGGGATGTACATCCATGCCGCAACTTGACACATTTTTATCTCCACCTCAGGGGAGAGTTTAACTTTGCATCACTCCTACATGACATGACCGGACAAACACATTCTACTGAGTGTTCTTGAACTTCATTTCCTCTTTGCTGAGATCTCACTGCCTTACCTACTGCAGCTTCAAGGCAAAAAGCAAAGAGGACAGCATTTACAACTCCTCCTGCTCCAGGAATGCAGAAAAAGAAATCACATTATCACTTTGGGTCTATAAAGCAGTATGTGGCTTGATTTACAGGCTATCCTGCAGAGAATATCAGAGGAAGGGAGAGCTCTCCTTTGACTAGTGAAAGTAACAGAAAGCCTTGGGAATGTACAGAAAAGACAACGCGTAAATGAAGATGCATCTAAAGTCTCAGTGACTGATCTAAGGTCATTGTCTAGGTTCTCTCAGCAGTCAATGGAAAAAGGTTGGCACCACTGGAAGTATGATTTATCCTGTCTTAGATACGGATTTCAAATAGATGGGATGTTGCTTCTCTCATTGACTACAGATATGTGTTAAGCAAAAAAGCTACGATAATACTATTTCAGTATATATATATTTTAGTATCTGTGCAGTACCTTCATTGATAGCAGGTCATCTGTTGGCCTAGCAGAGCAGTCCTTTATGGTCTGTGAAGGTGGATTAGAAGAAAAGACTGAAAACCTTTTCACCCTCTGAGTGACTCCTGTTGTTTTTGAGTCAAGCCTTCAGCTAGATAAAGTGAAATGTTTCCATCTGAAAAAAAAAATTACAAAAAAATCTGATGTGTCATTCAATCAGCAAAGATAGGAGAATATACATTGAAGGAAACAGCAGCAACAAGTCTTCAGCAATTACATTTGCCACACCTAGACAGAAGGGTAGAATTGGCTGTGAAAAAGAAGTCACAATATTTCTCCTGCTTATGTGAATCTTGAGTTGAGGATGGTCAAGATTTGTGGGAGGTGTTTTGTTTCTGTATAGTTTTGATCTCATTTGATTTTATTTTGTTTAGCTCTCCTGCTTGAGCACAAAATGCCAGCTTGTTTCTGTTGATTGAAGGTACGTGTGCTTGGGTAGCAACTTCCTAAGGAATAGACATCAAAATTCATGGAAAACTGACTCAGTACTGCCCTGCACCTAGCAAGATGATGATGCAGCCAAAGAGGCAGGTTTATGGTACTTGCATTTCCCTTTGTGTGTTTGTACTACACTCCTGCTAAGAATTTATCACCTCAGCAATAATTTTAGGACACATTTATTTCTCCTATGCCATCACATATTTACCCATCCTGTTAGGGCTGGTGCATGCTCCATATCCACAGTTTCTCTAATGCCCAGCTAAGATCATAGTATTGCTTTGTGCATTAACTGTTTTTCTACTTTGTCACCTCTGTTCATCTCTCCTTGCCCCATCCTACAGCTTGCCTTGAGGTGAGGTGAGATGTGATGTTTGCTTTCTCCAGTTCATCATGCCATTGGTGACATAAGAGGGTTCAAATCTGATACTTCAAGGCCATTTTTGCCTCAGTAAACTCCACATGCCATGAAGTGTGTCATTCATATCAGGAAGGAGCATCAACACCTACTCCAGGAATGCCACCTGAGTAAGGAGGTGATTTTTGGCTCTTTGTTGGAGCCATTAGAGCAGAGCAGAAAACTTCTAGAGCTCCGGACCCCTGTAAAGACTGCCTAGTTGATGACAGCAGCCTCTGTCAAAGAACTGGGTGCTCCCACTGGCGGGCAGAATTCGTACTCCAATAATAGGTGTCAGGAAGAGCGGGTCATCTTCTGCTCCAAACATGGTAACCTGGAGATAACTTGGCACTTGTGAGGTTGCAGACAGAGTTTGTAATGTGGGGTAGGACCACCAACAGAGGCTGCAGACTTTACTGTTTGGTCACCTTTGTCCAGGTATGACAGCTTTAGCTCTGGGCTGTGTTCACAAACCCATGGGAACCTCACAGTATTTAATGCAGACCTTTCCATGGAGATGCCAAAAGCCAGAGAATGGAGCATCATTTATACCTTCCAGGTTGCACCTCGCTGGTCACTGCTCTGTGGCATCTAAGAACTTCTTATCACTTGTCTGAGGAAGGGAGGGCAGATGGTGAAGAATGAAAAACAAAAGGCAAAGAGCAATGATCTCAAATTTTCTCTGAAATTGTGCTTTCTGTTGTGAAGATGGATTGGAACAGATGGTTTCATTAAGACTCTGCTCCAAAGGTGATTGAAGATGATAGAATAATTTCCCTTGATCATGATGAACTTTCAACTGTTTCTGGAAGACTGGATCTCAATCAGGAGACCTCCAGTATGATCAGACCTTTTCTCTGAGGAGGGGAGAGGTCATTGTGGATCCAGATGAGTCTATATATCCCATAACTCTAAAGTTCCAGATTAAACATGCGCTGAACTGAGGGAGCTTACAAAGGTTTGTAAATAACTCTTCTGGAAGTGGGATTGTGGCCACAGCATGCATGGCATCTCTGAGCAGGCAGGCAGCCCTTCTCATTCACCATTGTTTGAATAATTGGAAAATCACTCACCCATTACTATTTATGGCCACAGCCGCAATCCTCCCCTGAGCCGGTGCCTCAGCTGGGGATGCTTCATTTCCATTTAATAGGATGAAAACCATGTGGCTGTGAATCATCTAGTTCTGTCTCTGCCGCCTTAACGTGAGCACGTTCGTTGTGTTCGATCGATGGTCCTACAATTCAAATTGATGGCAGGGCTCACACCTCATTTCCACACACAGAGGCTGTGAACTTTCTGAGCCTGTGAACATTTCCTGGGCCAGCCTCCTCAGTTCTAGAGGCCTGATCATTTTTTTATTTTATTTTTTTGACTGCTATTGTGTGCTAGATACTTTGCAGACAGACGAGGTACTGTCATTCCCTAAAGCTTTTATTAACAGTACTTTCTCTTTCTGTCCAAGATTTTCTGCCACTTTTATTATCACACATGCTCCCAAGAGCATGTGTGCGTTAGGATGCCCATAAACCACCATGAAGCCCTAACTACATTCTTAGAGTGCAAATCCACAGTGTTTTAGCTAATGTAAACCAGAGCTACTGCAGTCATCCTCTCTCCTTCACCTCCCAGCCTCATGTTCTTACCTTCATCTTTAAGCTGGCCATCCTGGTTTTGACAAGGATAGAGTTCATTTTCTTCCTAGTAGGTGGTATAGTGCTGTGCTTTGGATTTAGGAGGAGAATAATGTTGATAACGCACTGATATTTTGGTTGCTGCTAGGCAATGTTTACACCAAATCAAGTTTTCAGCTTCTCATACTGCCCCGCCAGCGAGAAGGCTGGTGATGTGCAAGAAGCTGGGAGGGGCAGTGGCCAGGGCAGCTGACCCCAACTGGCCAAAGGCAAACCACCTCCTTCCACCCGGTTATAGTAGTAGTGGTTCCTCCAAGAGTAAAGCAGCACTTTGATCACCTTACCAGGTAGTTCCTTTCTCTCCTTATTTGTGTTCCTCTCTGTTCTCTGTATTGGTTGTGATTTTTTTCTTTCTAATATTTTCCACAACAGTAAATTTCTATTCCTCTGCAAACAAATATTGATTCAGCCTTTATTACAAATGCATTAGTTGTGCTATTATTGCCATTATTTAAGCTTTTACTCCTGCCCCATGACCCACAGCTAAATGAACATTTTGTCCTGTTTCTGCATAAGATATTTACTTGCTTTTCCAGCATTTATGCTACACTTCCCTTGTAATAAAAATCCTCTCTCCTTTGTTTTTTTTTTAGGATAGCAGTGGTTGTGAATGTCAAAACCACCTTGTATTCCCTGCTTCTGAAGCCATTAAGTTTTGCCTCATGAGCTGGTAGTTTTTATCCCAACTTCTGAATCATTTGACAATCAATATTTTGTAACTGATGTTGATTAATCATTGGAAAATAGTAATCACTGGTGAAATAAGCAAAAAAGTCACTGCTTGGATACGATAGATTGTATTACACTTTGATTAAACATTTAACAAACATGCCAAAATGTTTGATGAAAGAGGCACTCCTAGAAGAGTGAGTTTAAATTTCCTAAACAATGAATTTATCTTCCTTTCTCCTTTGGACCATGTAAGAAACCTGAGATCACTTAGATCTCAGTCTAGTTCTCTCAGTTAAATGTCTTTAAGTGGGTAGGATGGATCAGAGCAAAGATGTGAATCTCACTGAAGAATTTGATTTACACTAGTTCTGGTTAAGGGTTTGGGTATTTTTTTTCTCTTTCAAGTTTCTGTCAAGTTTTCTACATGATGGAATTTGCTGTTCCTCATGTTTATTGGAGAAAAAATAATGCTATAAGTGGAGCAATGAATTCAGGATGGGGCACTTCATAAAGCACAGGAGAACAAGCATATCTGGATCCCACCTCTAGCCAAAGTGACCTCGACCTACTGTTGAGGCTACATAGGAGCACCAAGTCAACACAGCAAAGAAAGCCAGGTAGTGATGCTACTTCAGTTTCTCAAACTAACTATATGGCACCAAATACAGCAGGGCATCTGGCAAAAGTACTAACCCATGACTGTTTAATTGTTAACAAACTGTTTAATTACTAACATGCTCTTTGGTGCAGTTTCGTCTTTGTGTCCACTATTGTTCTCCTAGGCAGTGCACAGGCACAGTCTGGGGAACAGGATTGCTCTCAGGAGGTTGTGTGGAGACCGTGGTGTGAACTTTGCCTTTCCTCCTTGTATAGTTGTCCAAAGCCACCCAGCAGGCTTTGTACTCTAAAACATGCTTACATGACCTCATATCACATCTCACAAAGGCACCTCATGTCTGCAGAAATTTTCTTTTCCCCATTTAATTTAGCAGTAGAGACACAACCTCTAAGACTTTCCTCAAAGATGAGTCATTTCTGAGACTATCATCTCCTACTTCCAATGAGCCAGGAGGAGAATAACCATTCATAACCTTTGGAAAACACCTGAATTCCCAGGAAGACCTCTTAATAGCTGTCTGCTGGAAGTTGCATTATAGCACCTCTGAGCCTCTCTACAAAAACAATAACTTACACCAGAATAAGTTTAGCTGTAGCCATGATGTCATCAAGCAAGCCCAGAATTAGCCAATAAGTTCTGACTCTAGTTTCCACCCTGCCTTCTCCTCTCATCTGCTAAATATTTCCTGGATTTCATAAGACTGTTTCCCTTGGTCCTTCAACATCTTGATCTGCCACTCACTTGTAGGTAAATCTCAAACTAACGTTCATCATTTCTAAGCAGGAAGGTCAAAGATTGATCTCCCTACTCCGGAGTCTCCCTCCAGGCAAAGTAACATCATCTTGTGTGTGATTACGTACCAGTTCAAGCTCAGCAAGGTTAGAACAGAGCTTATAATCCTTCCCTGTGATCCCTCTGGGCTGTCTTCATTCTCTGTAGCCATTCTTGTGCTCATCCATGAATTCAGACAGCATTTTCTGCTTGTATTGTCCTTCAGGCAAGGAATCATGGTTGAGCGCAGGGAAGAGTTATCTTAACATACCTTAAAACAAATATAAACAAACCCCCCAGCTTTTCCTACCTGACTTGAAGGAATTCTCATTCAAATTCCCATCACATGGGATTCTTCTTCTCTAGCTTTAGCTGTGTTAGGTATGTTTAGGTATGCCCAGCATCTAGTTTAAACTCATGACCTAAGCTCCATGAGCAGTTGGTAAATAGATATGAGAATGCTCCACAGGTTATGTTTTCCTATCCTTTAGAGAGACAGGAAGACAGAATGTTGTCAGGGTAAATGTAGCTGTGATGGGTAAATGTATTCCTAGATGTGTTTCTTTCCTCTGAAAATTCAGAGAAGACTGTGTCCTGTCATACTGAACAGTACTATCCCTTGCTTTTCCTCTAGTTCCCAGGGTAATTGTATTCATTTGTCTTTGGTCTCTTTTTACATTTATGTTTTTTAGGGAAGATCTGACTTGTCAGTGTGTGTTTCCACAGTACCTAACACAGGATAATCCCGCTCTGGCACTGCAGCTTCATGGCACTATGATGAGACAAATAAATAATAATGAATGAAGTATAGGAGTAGGATCAAGCACGCTCAAGTCCCTGTAAGAAACTTTCCTTGAAAAGTTGACCTCAATATGTAGCCAAGGATGAAGCTAGCCTGTGACTCCTTCCTAGCACTCAATTGTCTTTTAGTTCTATTTGGACTATCAGAGATTGTTATTTTTTTCACACTAAGAAACAACAGTGACAATATTTTTTTTTTCTTTTTGAATTAAACTGTATTTTAATCAACAGGACATTTTGTTATATTATAAAAAAACTTATTAAGCAACATTATTACATTAAATATAATCCCATATAGATGTATTCAGTTTCTACAGTCACTTGTTCCATCATTTTTCTTATAGTTTGCTGCCCACAGATGATTCAGTGGTTGCTGTAACTAAACTGATAAATGATTGCAGTTTGTTATGAAGATCTTAAAATATGGTTAACATATTTCGTGCAATTCACATGGGCCACTTTGTCTAACCAGTTTGTAACTGAGAAAGCTGAATCTCCCTGTATCCATCAAATAGATTTGTAGCCAGCATTTGTTGATCTTGGAGTGTTCCTGAAAATGCTGAACAAGGAAGGACTACTCCTAATATCAAGACTGTAGAATAGCTGCATGCAGAAATATGAAATGGTCTCCTCACAGCTCATACCAGGGCATGCCATATGGCCAAGATTTCATAGTCAGGCTTTAATATCTGGTTATTCTCCCTCATTAAAAAAAAAATAAAAAATATTTATTTTTTTTTTTAAAAGAAGACTCAAGCTTAAATTTTAAGAGGTATTGCCAAACTTGGACCTGCATCGTCTTTGTGCAAGGGTAAATCTAGTGTTGTCACAATCAAGTCTCAAGGGAACAAGCAGAGGCTGCTGTAATTTCTGCACCGTACCTCTACACCTCTGAAATTCCTCTTTCTTTATAATGTATTTTAATATTTATTTCATTTCCAACAATATTCATTATACATCCCTGAATGAACCAGGATGCTATGTGGTTGGTGTTTTAAGAAACAAACATTTAACCCTACAATGTGAGTACTTGTCCATTCTCTTTTAGACTTATGGATCAGTAATAATCATCCTTATGGAAAGGAAATTTTGCTCAAGAGTTTTAAGAGAAAGCAGATCAGATACCTCAAAGAAG
The DNA here is from genome assembly GCA_013400195.1 of Aramus guarauna. NCBI lineage: Eukaryota > Metazoa > Chordata > Aves > Gruiformes > Aramidae > Aramus > Aramus guarauna. The sequence goes on along the minus strand of VXBL01006445.1, from coordinate 456,954 downwards.
GAAGTAGGGTAAGTATCCTACAGTACATTTACAACCACTCAAACAAAAGCTTAAAAAGAAGGGACTGGAGCTGCTGATACAAAAAATGTTTACTTTACAGCATGAATTGCCTTTATTCATTTATAGTTAATTAATATATAAGAGTTGACATTAACTTGCATGTCACAAATCACTTCTCACCCCCAAAAAAGCAAAAAATACTTTAAATGAAAACTGAGCTTTCATTTCTAAAGGTCATGTGTCTTCAGTTGAGTGTCCAAGCACACACTTAACAGTAATTGCCTTTGATGGGACTCCAAGTTAAGCATGGGATTAAATGCTTTGTGGCAGAAGTAGAGATTAAGCATATTCTTGTATGCCCAGTGAAATTTGAGACTAATTCTCAGGTTATTTGACTTACCAGATATATTCCTGCCACTTTTGGAAGAACTTAGTAGCATACTCGCTGTAGGAATATCTAATAAGGCAAGGTGTTGGGTTTGTAATGTCATCAGTGCAGACAGATCCTGAAATTTTTGCAAAGCCCTGAAGCAGGCCTGGTAGTGCTAGATCTGAAAGCTGCAAAGGTCAGGACAAGGGTCATAACTTTTTATTGAGGTTTTCCTGCATTAATCAATTCCTGATTTTGGGGAACCAGTTTGTTGGCTAACAGAAGGTCAAAGTATGGTTGTGATATAGAGTAACCAGCTGGCTGGTTTATTTGAGGCCACGGAAAGCCTTACTGAATTCTTTGTTCAGTCTTCATCTATTTTACATTCTCCTGCTTCAATACGCATCTTATACATAATCGAATGCAGAAGACAGACATACGTTGTTCACTTGGAGACAATGTGATGGAGAGGAAGCTGAAAATGGGGAGGGGCATTTAAGAGCAAGCAAACTTTTACTGCCTCTATAGGAAAGTAAACACTCAATCTGTCAGCCTCGCACAGAAAAAAGCTTCCACGTGCTCTTTAACAGGACAAAAAATAAGGCCTTGTTTATTTACTTATATGTACACACGCATGCCAGAGACTGAAGGTAATTGTATGACATTCAAACAATTCCCGTATTTGTGTCTGATTTCATCTAGCAGTAAATGTTAAGGTCATTCCCAATTTCAAAGATTAGTGCAAGACTAATCTTGCACTGAACTCAAGGCAATTGAAAAAGTTCAACACAAATGTGCTTCGCTGACATTGAAAGAAATTCAGGCAGGGAATTGGCAGACTTGAATCTATGCCCTTATTAAAGTCTACTTCTCCCACATGGCTTAGCAAGTTCA
>VXBL01006445.1:390421-448148 GCA_013400195.1 Aramus guarauna | reverse complement strand
TTTAAGGGAAAAAACCAACCAAACAACCAAACAAAAACCCCCAAATAAACCCAGGATATTCAATGCAAGTCATCTTGAAATAATTCCTTCTATAAGAAATGCTATAGAGGCTTCAGGCTCACTGGGTAGACTTTCATAAATCCAGAGTTTGACTGACAAGGTTCCTTGAAGAAATTGTTTTCTGTTGTCTCTGTTGAAGTAATGAAAGAGCTTCAATTAGGGGGGGAAAAAAGCCAATTTAACACTGAGGATTTTGCAGTGAATCACAATGTGCCTCTGATTCAGTGTATTTATCACCATGTTTCACTTGAGTAAACATGCTGTTGATTAGAATCCAAACCAAATTATCAGGCAGCATGCTTGATGTCTGCTTTTATGTTGAATTCACACCGTATTTTATTTAAAGACAAAAGCAATATTATGGGATTTACCAGCATCCTTTTCTTGTTGCATAAGTAGTCCGAGCTTTAGCATCCCTGCAATACATTCGTGCTGAGTAGGTTACTACAACCAGTTGAAGATGGTGATTTGTTTGGCAAAGCTACTCTTTAACAAACCAGATTTGTACATATATTGCCAGAGTTAACAAATCACTGTCTTTGAATCATTCCAGTCAAAAAACAGTTTCTAAATGCTGCTGTGTAGCTTCCAAACATATTTGGAGAAAACCACTCACTCTTTCTACCACATTACATTTCTTTAGAGTAAGAGATGAACATGACAGCAGAAAAGTTCACATAATAAAGGCTAAAGCACAGGGCAGCATTTTTAAATCCCCTTAGGACCAGATTTTCAAAGATCTCCAGACTCCTACAGATGCAAACACTTTCTGGGATTTTCTGAGCATACCTACACACATTAGGTGTCCGAAGAACTGTGGGAAAAAATAAGTTATAACTGGGTCATTATTTTTTTTTAACACACATAGAAGATGATTTGTGACTGATGACATCTGTGAAGGAGGAGAAGTGGTCTGATGTATGTATGTCTTCCTGTCAATGTGAATATCCTTTGTGATGTGGTTTTAGTCTGTCTTCAAAATATTCACTTTGGTAGGGCTTATCCAACAGCCAGACATCAATACAAACTTATTAAGTCATACCTTGTTAAGTAACTCCTTCACTGGAAAGAGGTAGACTCTCCTGATGGGATTTGGGCTGCTGGTTTGGTCATCTATCTTAAGGCAAGATGAATAGCCTTGTAAAAATATCCTTCACTTTAGTGTTCCTACAGACAACTGACTTGGATCTAAGGCTTAAACATGGCTGGAGTTCAGCTGGAAATCCTCAGTGCAGTGGTTTCACCTGAGGGTTAAAGCAATCTTTTCCTCCCCGCCCGCACCCTTTCAGGTAACACAATTGCACTCACAGCTATTGTTCTAGGCATAACTTAAACCATGTTAGAAATACTTTATAACATTGCATTCTTCAGTGGCAGCCAACTGCAGGACCAACAAAGGACTGACAGATTCTTCTGTTACATTAAGAACAAACAAACAAACAAAAATTAATGGAGTTATACATTTGTGTTCCTAATTTTCGTATTTTTTTAAATTATGATGGGTGCAAATAAATTAAAATAGAGCTATTAAGAATAAATATTGCATCAGTACAACCCAATTACTCTTTCCTTGAACATGATTTTAGATAAAAATAAATCTTTTTCTCATCATAATCAAACAGAACACATTTCTGTAATCTCTGGAAGCTCAAACAGAAATTAGAGCCTCATTCTGCAAACTACTCTACCAACTCGGAGACCCAACTCCTCAAAATCATAGACCAAGATAAGAAACCTAAACCATGTCTTTCCTTTTAAAACTGAATAAAGTCAGATGACACTTGGGTACTGGACATTAAAAAGGTTAAGTAGGTCCTAGTGTGTTCAAGGAAGTGGATGATGTAACAAGTTTGCAGAAAAACCATCCATTTCAGACAGAAATTGGCTTACCTACAATAGAAGAACCATCCCTCCTTCCTGGTCCTGACTAAGTCAGAATATAAAATCTTCAATGGGTCAGTAGTTTAGAATGAAATCTTATTCAAGGACTACTGAGGGGTCTTTTTGTTGGGTTGTTTTTTTTTTTCTCTTTTCTTTTATTTTTTTTTTTTTTAATTGATAACCACAGAGCGCTTCAAGCACTGTATGAATATTTAAAAAGAGATTGCTAATCTTTAATCTCCTCCACATTGAGATAACTGGCCTTGATTTCTTTTCTTGGCCTCAGACTTGAGGAGCTGGTCTCTCAAATTAAAGTTACTCAATACTTTGCATTTGACTGTGCAGTTGGCATAAAATGCAGCTTGAGTGTATGTGTTTATAGATGGGAAGTCACTAAATCTAATTCTTTTTTCCTCTCTAATTGCATTTTGTGCCATCAGCTATGAAAATATGACCCACAGAAACTTAATGCTTCTGCCTGCATTACCTCACTTCCCATGTGGATACACACTCCCTACTAACTGTCTCCTTGTCAAATCCAATGATAAACTACCACTTGTGAGAACAATCTGCTGCCATTCCTTTATTTTCCCAGTTACATTTACCAGGAGCTCGATTGTAACCTTCCAGGCTACCATTAGTGAGAGGCAACACATATTTCTGGAAGAGGCAATTTGGCAGCGGAGACCTGAGCATCCTTTTTGTCTTTGACAAGTGGGCGTTTGAGATGCAGGTTGGATCGTGTGGCTAGGGCAATGGGTTTGGATAAGCAGGTTACAATCTGTGACTTCAGGTAAGTCACATCAGCAGTCCGTTGTCTAAAGTCCAGTGCTACTTTAGACACCCAGGAGAGGGGCACGTGGCTTGCAGCTGTCTGCAGGACACTGTGGTATATCTGCCAGTCCCATGGGGTATCTCATATACTCAGGGTCATCTTGCATAGCTTTGGCTTCGCCCCTAATTCCATTCCTTCTCTATAAAGTTATGGGTGTAGTAGTTTGTGCTAGTGTAACTGTTGTTATCAGTGATATGGTAGAAAGGGGTGTATGCATGACACAAGCTTGTCAAGCAATAGCATCACCTTGAAAATTCTTTATTTAAGCATCAACTAGAGAAAACATTCAGCAAATGAATAGGAACTACAAAAGAAGGAGGAGTCTCTTTATATACATGTATATGTATATGTATATGTATATGTATATGTATATGTGTGTGTATATATATATATATATATATTTGTAGGCCAGATATGCCCTGGAGACGTTGGGGACATATAGCAATGACGCAGGAGTAGATAATTATCCCCTCATAGAAGGATCATGCACATTGGAATGACTACTGACCTAGCGAATGAAGCAGGGAGTTTTTGCAGAACCTTTCAGTGCCCAGGCAGTAACTTACACCCAACATAAATTAAATCATGAGGAAAGAAAAAAAAAGAAAAAAAGAAAAAAAAAAAAAAGAAAAAAAAAAAGTCTTGCTACAATTTGTACTGTTCCAATGAGCAAGTCTGAAAAGATACAGTGTGGCCATTCCTTTCAATGATTACAAAATATATCTATTTTCATACCACAAACAGGAAGAAGAAGTAGGTGTTTTCTGCATTATTTTAATACTTTCTGGAGGCTCTCGGTTTGCATGAGAGGACCCACCCAGCTAACTAAGGAGACTCTGGGTTTCTCATTTTCCAGATTGCATTCCGGCTGCATACAAGGTTATTCACCATGTAGCTAAGGAGCACTCTGCACCCTCCATTACAGCCACATCCCGCAAGGGACTTGCCCAAAATTGTTTCTAGCGTTTTAGCTCTTCTCTGTATCCAAAAGAAAACTGAGTGAACCAGCATATGAAGAAAAATTCCTATTGTTTTAATAAAATTCAAGTGCATAACCTGTTCACAGTACGTACATCTCATATGAGAAAGAAAATCTTTGCACTATTCCACATTGCACAAGGTTGAGGTAGGAATCCTGATACTGGCTTTTGAAAAAAAAAAAATAATAATATCTGTCTTTGGAAGGCCTCAAGGGACTGTTATTAGCTGCTTTTGCTGCAGCCAGACTTATTCTTTAATATCACTGAAAATGTGTCACCTCGTGGAGGTGCGGCATAGGTCTAAAGCATTATCAAACAGCCTTGACAGGGACAATTGCTTATCCAGCTGGGAAAGGGCTCACTGAGGGCAGGGTTGGATCAGATTTACAGCGATGCTGAACATTTACTGTAGGCAGTGCGTCTGGTCCGTGAATTGCTCGCTCGTGATGGAGAAACTTTGCCTCTGGCCATTTCAGGACTATCACAGCCAACATTTCAACTCCACCACCACTAAAGGGTGGGATGGTAGGCGGGCAAACAGACTGCATCCGAGATAAACTGGGCTCGTTAGAGCTTTTTGATATCATGTCTCCTGCCCAGTCATTCATATTTATACGTCAGCTTAAAGCACACTTGCTAAATCCGCCAGCGCTGGACATGGCTGGTTTGTGGGAACAGTCCTGGAAAAGCCACACTTTTTTAAGTCCGTAGCCACAGCAACCTCCTGTGCTCTGACAGTCATGAGAGCGGCATATGCCGTCTGGATCAGAGTATGCTTCTCAGCCCCTGGGCTGCCTGCTCCTGATTTACACCAGCCTGTAGCTGTGTCTTTCAGGAAGGCTTTAATTTAAAGTGGTAAGCTGTGCAAAAGTGCCAAACTGCCTTGTCTTTGCTAAGGTTTTATCTCAAAATAATGACACCAAGGTAATTCAAGTTAAGAGCAGGTCTTTTTTTCTTTTTCTTCTTTTTCTTTCCTAAGTGAAAAGGAAAGTCAGATCACAAAGATGACTTTTAAAGCAGCATTGTTTTCAAAGCAAGCTTAAAGTGAACTGCAGCAATCTATCAGCCAGACTTTACTGTGCAGTACACTAATTTCCCATTTCCACTTCATTTTGTGTTAGCACTGTAATTTGTACATCTCAGAACTGCTACTGTAAAACCTCAGACAACCTCAAAAAAAAACAACAAAAAAACCCCAACAACCCTAAAGCAAGCCAGGAATAAAAAGCCACAACAAAAAACTAGAAGTGTCTGGACTTATCTAGAATATCAATGTGTCCACAACAAAGGCTCTTTGTGAACCAGCCCAATCTGCATTGCCAGTGCTCTTAATTCTGCAAACTTTTCACATCTACTTAATGGTCCTCTGTGTTAAATCATGCTTTTATATTTAAAAAAAACCCCCATATATATAATAAATTAATTATCTGCCTTATACCTTAAAAGTGATCCATCAAGATGCAAAAATGACAACTCTTCTATAGCCATGAAGAATTTGCATACACAAACCATAGGAGCCCCTGACATGTTGTTCAAAATTAAATAACATGTATTCATCAGACAATGGACTACTCTTATACAGTAAGAGAATATTCAATCAGCTGAAACAGATGCTTAGAGGAAATCTCATTCTTTAGGCAACATTATGTTACTGACAGGTGCATAAAAGAGTCTTAACTGTACAGACAATGATGCAAAATCAAATGCAAACCCCTTTATACTGTTTTTTTTTTTTAATGGAGATAAAAAAAAAATCACTTTTAATGGGAAACTGTAGCCATTTTTGCAGCTGATGTTGGTTTTAATTGTTTCAATGTGTGATTTAAATCAGCCGTGAGGGAAGTGCTCCCATCCCATGGAATAAGGCATTCCCACTCTTGGGGTGTCTTATACCCAGCCAGGGGTTGAAAGGGAACCTCAAAAGTAGCTACATATGGGAGGAATAACTAAAAAGAGAAGAAAAATTCCCGTATGCTATTCCATACCATTCCCAAACAGGAAAAGAGCTGCTGTGCTCCCCACATTGCATCGACGGCTCATTTGCTAAGTGCTGCAGAGGAAAACCTTAACATCTACCTGGATTTCATACGATAAGACAAAGGATTTCAAAGGCAGGGACAGCCACTTTTTGATCGCTTTCGGAGGCAGGGAAAAACATCTGATGACTGCATGTGTACTGGGCAAGTGAGTTACTCGGGGTCTAACTTACTGCCGGATTTTCTCGGTAAGTAATAAAGTAGCAGCAGCGACTGAGGCAAGTGCATTACCGATTTCTGCTGTTGCTTTTAAGAGATGTCTACAGGTCCTCTGCGTGTGTTGGCACTCCCACCCGAGCGTCGCACACTTCTCGGCCCCTTTCACAGCTGCACAATTAATCTGGGTGGTACCCATAAGGTAAAACTCCGGACATCAAGAAATATGAATAAATCAGACCAAGGTTCAGAAAGGAGACAAAAAACTTCCAGAAAAATAATTAATACCAGGCAAAACAGCAGTTTCAAACAGGAAAGCATTCTGTCAGAAAATATCTGGCCAGTTTTACACTGCAACTGCATAAATTAATACCAACGCTTTTGCCAAGGGGCAGGGAAGGGGAGAAGGCTCTGAGTGAAGTTCACTCGCTTTCATTTTTATTTTTTTCTAATTCCCTCCAGAATATCAAAGACTTTTTTCCAGGGCATGAGGAAAGAAAAATTCACACTTGTGTCTTCTCTACAAGAACTCTCGGTTGCAGGGAGTCGACTTTACTGTCTCTCTTCAGAGGGCTCCTTTTGCTTCACAACTGCAGGGTTTGGGTTGGGGGAGGTTAGTGGGTTGGGTTTTTTTTGCTTTTCTTCTCTTTTTTTTTTTTTTTTTCTTTCACACTGTGTTTTACATTTGAAGAATTTCTTAGATTTAGTCAAAAATGCCTGCTGGTGCTTTCAGTGCCTCTCAGTGTCTCCAGCAACAATTATCCCAGACCAGCTCCATTCCAGAATCTCATAAAAATATGCTCGGAGATAGAGAGGCAATCTCTCTCTCACACAAGGGTTGCAACTGTCATTCTCTGACAGTTATTTTCTGTGGGAAATTAACTTGCTGCAGGAGATGGGGCAAGTCTCATTGAAGTCATCTGTGCTAAATGGTGTCTTAGGGTGGTTTTTTGGTCCTTTTTGGTAATAGATTCAACAGATCAGTGGCCAAGACTGTATCGTCTTAATTTTTGCATGCCATTGGTGAACTTAAAACTGTGCACTGGTACTTAGAGATAGGTGCCTTTTATAAACATGGGCTAAGGATGTTGATGCAGATGTCTTTCCCATCTGAACAGCTCAAAATGCTTTTCAAGGTCTCATTTAAATGCAACGCGGCTCTCACCACGGTTCTGGCACAGCTTCGCTCCGAGCTGGGTGATGCTCAGCCCAAATGTAAATCATGACACTGACCTACTCCATGGGCCTCATCCTCAGCTGCACTGTAGCTGTTTTGCAGCTTGTTGCCAGGACAAAATAGCCTCAAGGTCACTGTGATAACAGGAGGAATGTGGCCGTAATCCTAAAAATCTGCACGGCCGGAGTAATGGTTTCACCCTGACCAGGACAAGGGATGTGGCTGAGGATCAAGGACTGTTGCTGGAAATGCACGTCTCCAGATTTGGCTTGCTGGTACCCAGCTGCCAGAACACATTTTGGGACAGTTGGAATAAGTTAAAAGCAAGAACAAAAAAGCACAAGAAGGTTGTTTTTTGCTCTCTCCGGTAAATGGTGGTATTGTCCATGTTTTTTAACCTCTGTTGGTGTTACTCTCAATATTCTACATTCGCAATCTCCATGCTGAAAACTCTTTACTTGCAATGGAGGAAAAGGAGGTGCTCATTTGGGTATCGGAGATGAGGATTTGGTCTTGCAAGGTGAAATCTTTCAAATTGTTCTTGTCCAAAGGACTGCTGAGTACACATGGATGAGTTCCTCTCTTATGGTTCTCTATAAATGCTCACATTTAAGCAAATGTGTAAGTACTAAACAAGATGTTCTTCTAGATAAGAGCCACAATTTGCCAGCATTGTCTTATTAAAAAGTAAAATTTTGCTCTTTGGGGTGGATCAGCACCTAACTCTGGGGGGTCTTGGACCATGATCATGGGCTCTGGGTGCTTCAAGAGAAAATTTATAATTATCAGTCCTCTGGGCTGAACACATGCTTGGGGCTGGCAGCTTGTTCTCTCTGCATGCTTATGCCGGTCAGCAGGGCCAGGGCTTTAGAGACCTTTTTTATATAGTCACTAAGTGATGGCACCAGAATGTTGTCAGAAAGCTGCAGCAGGATGCACTCAGTTGGGCAAAAGCATTGAATCTGTGTTGCTTTTATCCCTATTCAGCACAGTTTTGTGCATGTTGTCTCCAATGCTTTGAATCTGTTAGCCAAAGGAACGCTCCAAGTAGTTCAAAAACACACAGAAATCTGTTTCTATTTTTTTTTTTTTTTCCCTTCATGTTGGTACAGAAATGCTCTGAGCATCCCATTGCTTGGCTGAGGATAGCATCTAAATGTGTGCTCAGGACATGGCAGCAGCATCCTGCAAAAAATTGCTGCTTCGCTCTTTGAATAACACCACTGACCTTAGGAAAAACAATCTTCTGACACAGGCTAAAGGAGTAAATTAAAGTGCAAAGTTCACGTATGTCATTAGTAGTAGAAACCAAATGATAGAGTCGCAAGGCCAGCCTCTCAGCTCAGCAGCCCCTGTGTCAGCCCACTGTAGGGTCATGAGGTGAAACCTTCCCTCTGTTGATTCACCAGCGGGGTGAGGTTGCCATGCACAATGGGTAACCTCAGCTGCAGGCAGCAATTTGAATTTTAGCACTGCTTCTGCCACCAAAAATTATGACAATGAGGGCCGTGTAACTACCTGACTGTATAGATCACGGCAAATATCCATCCTGCTAACAGGGCTCGATTCTCCTGCCAAGACACAGTCCTCTTGTACTGCCATGGCAGCTGAGCACATGCGGTGACGGGTCTAAGTGGTTTTTACTTCCCTAATCACTGAGCCGCTCCTTTCATTCCTTTTGTCTTTTGCTGACTCTGTTCCTACTGCTTCTTTGCCGACTGCCTCTGCCTTATCTCCCTCCGTGTACTAGTGCCATAACCACTAAATCCTCTCTCAGCCTCCTTGGCATTAACTGCTGTTGTCACCAACTACCTCTTGTCAACATGACTTGATCTCCTTTGTGCTTCACCCTGTCTTGATTCATTCTACCTGAAATTCATCAGTACACACAGGGACGAAGATATAAGGAGAGAGAATTCTGCCTTTCAATCCTTCTTTATTTGGAAAAAAGTCTCTCTCCCTACATACACAGCTGAGAAACGAGTTGATTTATGCTGCTGCAACTCTACTGATTCTACCTGAAGTTTCTCTAATTTCCACTGGTGTACGGGAGATTAAAATCCATCTCAGAGTACAGTACCTCACTGCTGTAGAATTGCTTTTGACGAGGTAAGAGATAGGAGGCATATTTCCAGCTTGAAATGCATTTTCTTCGTTATCTCATGCACAGGGCTCAGTGAAAGACTGTTATTGGAGTCCTCTGCAAATCACCTGAATTACCGATAATCCTTTAGCAGCCCATGAGCAATAAAATGGGAAGTAATGTTTCTGTGTGCCCTGGATGCAGTGGAAGCACAAACTCCAGCGTAGGAGTGCAAAAGAGTTGCGCTAACTTGCACAAGGGCTGAATTTGGACCCAAACAGACAACCCTGCCATGTGATTATCTCCCTGATTTGCAGCCACAGTCTGGCTCTGGGTTACTTTCTTGAAATGGTTCTTTTAGTAGCAAATGTTTTATTTAAGGCTAGGAATACATTTGCAAAGTATAATGTAGTGTCCCGATTTGTCTTGCCACATATGCTCCATATATCATGGAATATGTTCTCTTTGCTCCACCACTGACTTATCGGCTAACGGCGCAGACACGTTGCTATCCACAGACCCGGGTAGGGGCAACATCGCTTTTTTCTAAACCGCTTCACTCAAAGAAGAGGTAGGAAGAGCACAACAGGTCTAATACCAGTTCACGGCTCCATTAGCTTCCAGTTTACACCAGCTAAAGATAAAGCCCAAATCGTATTGGTTTCCTAGAATATTCATTTATACCTCCTTCATCACAGATTCTCCAGCATTTCTCTCTTCAAGAGGGAAAAGTTCTAGTTCGGGCAAAGTTGTCCATCTGTTTCATTGTCTTGCCAGGAGTCTCTGCACTCCTCTCTTCTAACCAGTCAATGGATAAACAGGTCACTCCACCTTTATCTTACCTGGAGCCAACATTTTTTTTCCCTCCATTTCATACCTTTATTTGCCATCATGACATCAGCCTATCAGAGGTGAAGCAGCCATTTATTCGGGTTTTTTTTGCTTCCAAATCAGGAAAAAAAAAATATTTAGTCATATTCACATTGCAAAATAAATGTGTGATATCATTATAAGTGTGAGGACTGGTTTGAAATAAAGACAGCGGGATGCCTCAAGCAATATGGCTATGTAGAAGTAATCACACATCTTGGGTGGCTGAATTCATTTTATTCGTGGTTGCAGACATGCTGAAGGTATGCAATCTCCATTAGATAATGTGTTGTCCCAGCTTCTGAGAAGTTTAAGAAGAACTGAACTTCTGGAAAGTGTGATTTCTTGCTGGGAGAGAAATGAGCCAGCAAAGAGTCTGGATATTGTATAATTGATCTCAGCATTTATATTTATGCAAAAGGGAGCAGGAAGGTGAATTCTGCTCCCAGGTCTCATGCTCAGTCCAGAGCTGAAGTTCTTTGTGCCCTAACAGACATGGTGATGGCAGTTAACGCTAATAATCAACACAAATAGGGTTGCATCAGGCCCAGACTCCAGACCTCTGCCTGATTGTGTTGTTTGTGGATATATTTATACATCTTTACCTATCAAAAGTAATGTCTTAATGTCCGGTTCTTGCATTCAGACATTGCTAGCAGGATTTTCTTTTTATACAGTAAATATTTCAGTGTTAAATGGACTTACCAAAGACCACAGACACCCCTAAGAGCAGCACTAAATACTTTTCTCCTGCAGCCTTGACTATCAGTATTTGATGGAGAAATTTAGTTCCCGGATTCATTGCGTTAATCTTGTCATTTCTGTTACTTTATACAATACATACACATTCTTGGATCGAGTTAGTGGCTCATTAAAAACCACAAAAGCTACAGTTCAGTAAGTGAGAACTTCTTAGTGCTGGAAAGGACAGAATCTTTTACCTTTACTCATAATTGGTGTGAAGCCTCAAACTGTGTCCACGCAGAGCTATTATCTTTACCCAGCAGCATCAGGGAACCGGGTACTGTGCAAATACCTGACCAAGAGGGAGCCGCTGCCACAGAGAGTTCAGGCACGACACTTTGTAGAATGGAGGAGACTTAGAGAGAATCATCAATCTGATCAGCCTGAAAAGCAGCAGCCTCATTAAACTGTACGCCTAATCATTGCCAGGGTTGGCTCCATTCTCATCGGCGGCACCGCAAAGGGTTTTCAAGCAAAATGGGAAGGTGAGCAGTGAATTGGCTCTATGAATAGGTTGTGGGTTTTACCGACAGAATTACAGAAAATAGGGTTGGCAAGGAGTTGAGGAACTCATCTAGCCTACTCCCCCTAGCTAAAGGATTGAAGAGAAGAAAGGAGGAAAAGCAGCAGCTAATATTTTTAAGAGTCATGATGTCTGTAGACTGTGCCTGAGTGGCAACACCTCAGTAGGTGTAGGAGGCCATCAGCAGGGTTGGGAAAGGCTGCAGAGGTCTGCGACAGTGCACGAGTGCTTTGTGCCGAATGCTGTGCAGGAGATTTCCAGTGAAGGAATGCAAAACAGGGACAAGGCGCTTTATTCCCCTAAATGATAAACTACAGGAGCATTCACCTCTATTTTAAAAGTCTGTATGTGTATGAAGAGGGGTAAGAAGGCGAAATGAGGGTGTGAGATGAGAATGACCTGAACAAGACGTTTCCCCTGCAGACAAGCCCGATCCTAAGGATGTTGCATCCCCCAAAATGGCACATCTTAGATCTGGCTGTGCTGGGAGGGCTCAGAGATGAGTCAGACTCAAGCCAAACCTACCCAGCAGAGCAACAGAGGAACACACAAGTTCCCTGTGGCTGCAGAAACAGAGTGAGTAGATGTTTGGTAGGGGAAAGGATAAAAATTCAGTTTTGACTATACTGATTTCAGGTCCACTAGGAATTTTCCAGTGGTCAATGCCATAGATCAAGGTAGGAAACGTTGAATGTAAGATGCTGCTGGCTAGGCTGACCTTACAACAGGAAAGAGGTCAAAGAGTTGAGGGCAAAAGAGAGCCCAAAGCCATGCTACATGCATCCTATCAGCTTTCTTTAGTTTTTCAGAAGTTTAAGCAAAATTTAGACTAAATTACACTGATGCAATTAAGTAAAAGGTTGAGATTTAAATACTGGTAAAGCTGACTCATTCCCTGTTGCTCTACTATTTTAAAGGGCAGACTGCCAGCTAGTGAAACATTGACCCTAATGTTTCTTCAGTAAATGGGCCTCCCATCTCCTCAGAAACCCTGCCTGATCTTGTTTGAAAACGCTGCAAGAGTAAATTTACAAGACTACGTGACTTGGATAATTCTGAAGCACAGCAAATTCATAAGCCCATAACGTACTGTTTACAAACACATTTACAACTCTCTCAATTCGGTAATGTAAGTGAATGAGCAAACAGGCCCAGCATCCACTTACCTGATTTCCCTACCATGTTTAAGACATTTAGTTTATGCCAAAAAGCTATAGAAGATGAGACGGAAGAAGAAGCACTTCCTGGTTCTAATTTCTAAATATATTAAGTGCAAACACTTCACTTTTATGAGAAAGTTTAACATTTAACTCTATGAATATGAATCTTTGGTAGCAGTTCAGATGAAGATTATCATCTTTCAATCTCATCACTTCTGTCATATCTATTAGATAAAGTCCTTTTCTGTCATTCTTCCATCCGTCTCAGAGTCTGAGATTATGAAATTAGCACAGGGCTATAAATTCTCCCTCCTGTCTGATTCTGTCCTCAGCAGATGTATTTTTCTCACTCAATTCCATTTCTTATTTTGTGGTGCATTATATTTTAGAAATAGCTTGCTGCTTTTTTTGTTGGGCTTTTGTTGTTGTTCTTCAAACAATTACCATGCTACAGCTGAAAAAAAAAAAAATAATTTGCTTTCATGCAAGAAGCCTTCCTCCGAAGTGCCAATATGTAATACTGTAATATGCTGCAAATCCTTCATTTCTGTTTGGTTTGGAGTGTGCCTATTACTTTCTAGGGAATAAATCATGACTGCGTGATGACTGAAATGACCTTCAGTCTCTACAGTAATTTAAAACGAAGCTGAGTTAATTCTCATTAAAAACCTGTAATTTTGTTAAGCATTTCAGTTTACTTATTTTCTTTGTTGGTGCTGTATATAATTTCAAATCCTTTTCTGCAGCTAATTTTCAAACTATATTTAGTTTTAAGTCTGAGCGATACTCCATGCATCTTTAGAAACTGTAGTTACAGCAGTAAAGTGTGTTCTCATCAAAGGACCAAGAATTTTCTGGGAATTGAATCTCACCTTGAGTCACGCCAGGTTGGCCACATATCTGTTTTAGGAGTGTTACCTTAAAGCCTCTTTCTCCAGAGTTTTGTGTGTGGTATTTCTCAAAACTCTCTCTGTACCATTAGCTGATATCATTGCTGATGGTATTTAACCTCTCACTGCTATCTAGACAACACATAGATTTACTGTACCACTGATGCTGATTTCCTATCACCAAAGACCATTTAGGCTAGTTTAAGGACCTTCAGCAATAAGACACCTGAAATACTCACACTGCAGAAATTTTACGGTTTGAGAGCCAAGATTTTTTATAACTCTTAAGTGCACTTTCACTTTCTTTATTGCACCAAGTATGAAGTTAAATTTACCAAGTAACATAAATCTCTTCTACCTGTGCACACCATGGAAAAGAAATCATTAAAGGGGCATCACCGTATCATACATTAAAAGTGGTGAAAGGAAGAATAAAGTTTGAAGTAAAATGTTCACAGGTTGGTACTTGGATTTTAGTATCCAGGACAAGATGTATCTCTTAAAATTTCAGACATCTGTGGTGTTGACACCCATCCTACGCTCCTTTTAGAGGCATAGAGAGAAATGTGCCCTTGTAAGGGAAGATTCATGTGACCAGCTTTAGATACCTACTTAAGGATGAGATAATTCATTCTCTGTCATGCCTCTCCTCTCCATTGACTGAAGGCAAAGTGGACAACCAAGTCAAACAGAAACATCCACTTTGTTTATCTGACGTTGGGCAAGATGAATTTCACAATTGCATCTGTATTTAAAAATATGACATTGAACCCAACCCAAATATGTCCCATCTTGCCCTTCTAGGTTTATGCGATCAAAATCTTTAAAATGACTGTTTTTCAAAATAAACAGAGGGACATAGAGTCTCCTTGAAATAACGTATCTTGGTTCTTGAAATCAGCCTAGTTCTGCCTCCATTCAGGCTAGTTTTTAAATACAGTTTTTAAATTTCCTGAGTCCAAGCTTTAAATAGTCACTTTTGTATGGTTTCCTAAATCCATATTTTTAGGCACCAGACTTAAAATGACCCAAATTTCAAAATCTCTGTTGGCATTAGTGAGAAGCCTTTGTAACAACTGCCTTTGGTTATGATCATTATGCTTTTTTCTAACTTTTTTGTTACTTTTCTCATTTTCCTCTGTTCAACAAAATTAAATAAGCCTCAATTATAAGCCTTCCTGAATTACCAGGCTTGTGGGCTGTTTTGGGATTCTAATACTTCACAGAATGTTTAAAGTAACAAGAAAATCATGAAACCAGATGTAAGCATAATAAATTGGTAAACCCTAATTAATTATTTTTTTTTTCAGGCTACATTTTGGTGACCTACCTCCTTGGCAAATTTCTTCTAATAGTTAGGTCATTTTATCCTCCGAGGGATTTTTTAATTTAAATACAACTCCATACATTTTGGCCAAAATGAGCCTGTGAAATTAACACTATTTTGGATAGCAGGAAAAAAAAAACCTGGAATCATCTTCTAAAGGCATTTGCAAGTGTTCCAGGAACATCATTACATATGTATTTTTAGTCTTCCTACTGGCAGCAAGAGCAGTGTAAGACAAATTTGCATTTCAAGGCTGGAACCAACTGCATTTCACATGGATCTGATAAAAACATCAGAAGAACAACGAGATACTTTGGCACACACATACATTTCCTAAAATGACAGAAAAATGAGAATTTCAAGGATCCATTTCTACACCTCCCACTTCAAAGTTTTGCTACTTAATCTCCCTTGAATAAGCTGCAAATATGTCTGACCTCTTAGTAAAACTCATTCATTTCTGTGTTTTTTTCCATATAAGTCCCACAAAAGGACTGTCTCAGTAAGTTTACAGATAGTACACAGGTACTCACTAAGAGTAGAGATATCTCTAAAGTTATCAAACGCAGATTTTTTTGCAATGGTAACAAATGGGACCCTTTCATGGAAATCTGTTCACACTGAAGCCCCACAATACCTACTTTCCAAAACTTATCACAGCACCCAATCTATTATTGGCTCTCTACAGTAAAGGCAGATCAAGAAGATACAGCATGGCTTGCAGACTCAGCTCCTCGGGTTGTTTCATAGTAGGCTTAAGGAGCACTAATGGAAGAGTTTTCTCTGCAAACTAGAGGATGCAGAGGGCCCTAGATCAAAAGGTACCACTTAAATCTTTCAACACGGCTCTCTGGAAGTACCAGTAGGGTGAAGATAAAAACTAGGTTATTTGCACAAGATGCTCCACAGCTCAGTAAACTTTGTTTGCTTTTTATTGCGCTTTCTGGTTTTGAAGAGTCTTGACCTGTGTGTGATGGCAGAAGACATTTTATTTTCCAAACTGTTTCACATCTTTACAGAAGAGATGTGTAAAGACAATAAAATGTCTTTTGGAGATATTTTTCTCTTGCATATAGTTTTGTTTGATTCAAAGTAAGTGATGCTGGATTGAAAGTTCTCATATGTCAAATTTGGGCTTCAGCCCTGGCTTTCCACCAGAAAACCTACTGATCCTTCGCCTCTGCATTCAATCAGGCATGGCTCTCCATCTCTCACCGTGCCCCTCCAGCTGGCTTTGAAGCTGGGCAGGGGGCAAGAGAAGAGCTGTCCTCGTCGGTGGCGTGTTCCTGGCTCCCTGTCCAGCCAGTGCTGGAGCACTGTCTGACTTCAATGCTCAGCCAATACTGGAAATGCTCACAAAATCTTCTGCAATATCCCAGACCTGGTGGAATTCTGGGATCAGTCTCCTCAGAAGCTACTCCAGGATGAAAACTGAGCTGCAGCCTGGAGCAAATTATATTTCCCTAGGGAAAAAACAGGACTCTTTTATCCTTATTTCTTTTGATCTGATAACCTATCTATCTGTTCCTCTTTTGAACATCTTGCTCAGTTTCAACCAGCGAAGTCTCTAAGCTGTCAAGCTCCACCAGCCTTTTAGAATGAAAGAAGACAGAGGGCTGTTTCTGTTAACATGTTAATCTCATCCTTTGAGGAAATACCCATTAACCAACCAGTATGTGTGTGCTGCCCAGGACAGAGGGGAATCAGGAGTACACAGGCCACTTTCTTAATCCCGCAGGTAGATGTGGCAATAAGCCAAGGGAAGAGGAGGGATTTACGATACAAATAAGTAGGAATCTCAGGTTTGTTAGCTCTACTAAACATCTTTAAGGATATTAACTTTATAATAACCACAATATCATGTAGCAACACATGCCAAAGGTTAATTATGATTTTAGTGCAAAAATTATTTTGGTTTCCAGTTTAAAATATCTTGCTTTTCAATTTCAGGAATTTCTATTTGTTATAACATTTGAAGAAAGTGCTAATCAGAGTTCTCCAGCTACTTCATCTGTATAGCTTATTTATTTAAATACATTTAGCATGGTCTGGCTAATTTTTTTCCTCTCTAAAGTGAATAATCTCGCTGTTTAATAGTTGTTCCTACAAATTACAGAATCATTTCCATTTTTGCTGAGTCCACTTTTGAGTTTAGGTGCCTGGAAATGCACATGGCATCCAAGGGTATTTTGATTTACACAGGTCTGTATAATCTTCTTTATTATTCTCCATTATGGTCTTTATGCATGCTAGCAATTTTGTTCAGTTGAACTTGCCTCCACAATACGATTTTCATTGAATTATTTATAATGATTCACAGATCGTCTACTAGAGGTGAAACAGTTAATGTAGAATTTGCATACCAGCTGTATAAAATAAATGCATGGGTGTTTCAAGATACTGTCCATTATTTTTGTATCTCAACAATGAATTTCCTCTCCTGTTTATCCAGCTTGGAAGGCTCCTTCTGCCTAGATTTCTCCAACCTTGGAAATCATAATTGTTACCTACAAATTTTCATGCTCTTTCCCTGCTCACCATATCTTAGAATCATGGAATAATAATAATAATCTTGTAGATTATTAAAGCATGCTTTAAACAATATCATTTTTTGAGGTATATCTTTCAGCTTCTTCACTGATACCTTCTTGCCATGAGGAAAAATGAGATTATTGAGTGCATTCCTACTCCCTAATGAGGTACTGAAGAGTTTCAGCAAATCGCCATCTTTATGCCAACACTTCTACTTGCAGCAGTATACCTGGAAGCAGCAATGCACGCGCAGCCCAGGACAGATACACTGGTATTCTGTGACTGCTTCGCCTTGCTCTGGTGATGTAAACCCAGCTCAGCTGGCTGCCTAGCTCAGGTTAGGGTAGGAGAGCAATGAGATCGCTGTAGAGCCCATGTCTTTGGCAAATTCAGAATAGACCTGAGCTAGTTGCAGAGTATATGGTATATTTAGATATTACTCTTCTAATGTAAACTGCGAGTTTAAGCTAAATATTCATCCCCGTGTGATGACCTATTCATCCATCATCTCTTGAGCTGAATTTTTGTGTCAGCAAGAGGTTTGAGTGGTAGTCTGAATGACTTCACTGCACATTTTTTAAACCGATCTCCATGCTCCTTAGCCAGACCCAGCAACGTCCCACCCACAATCTAGCACCTATAATTATGCAATGTCCATCCTAACATCCAGGCAGATATGTAATATCTTTATTCTCACCCTCCCCTTTGAACTCTCTCAATATTTAGAACAGAGGGGTCTACGGAGCCCGTGGCAGTTCAGAAGTGAAGCGAGGGCTGAATAAAGTTATATTCACGATTCGCACAGAGGAAATGTTATCTGAGGTGCATGCAGATGAGCAGCCTGTGCCAGCAGCTGCTCAGCTTTCCAACATCTGACAACTGCAGACCAAAACCATAACAGTGTCAGGAGGTGACCCGGCCAGAGTTTGATTTGTTTCCAGTATCAAAGCATGCAGTTGGTTTTTGGTTTGGGCTTTTTTTTTTTTTTTTTCTTTTAAAGTTACTATGCAGGATAGCCAAAAAGCCTAAAGAATGCATTGGCTGTTAGCCTATGTAAAATAATGTTAAATTTAGCTGCAACTGTGTTTGTATTTTGGGGGTATTTACTTAACTTAATGAGGAATATGATCAGTACTAATGGGGAAAGCGCTGTGTTTTCATATGTGTATGCAAATGTAAGTAATTAGCATGTGCAAATGAGGAGTAGGTGTCCAGGGGAAGGTTGCTGTTTGCTTTCTATCACTTGTGCATGTTAATTATCAAAATAAGATTTGCAAATGGTCCTATATTTTTTAATTCCAAGGTTAATAATACAATTCAGTGAGCTTTAAAAAGGCCAGGCTTGCATTACAGCTTTGGCAAGCTTCCCGAAATGTTAGACGAACTCATAAGCTTTCCTGATCTAGGACCTTTAAATTCTTTACTCAACAAGAAACTGTTCTCAAGATATGGGCAGCTGATCTGGAGATGGGTATATCTGATATGGACAGTACCATAAACCCAGGTTGAAATTTAAGGTTTAATTAAAACCGGCCCCAGTTTTCAAGCAAAGGATTTAATTTTAGTCAACTTATTCATTATCATGTCCTTGTAGACAACTTATTCATATCTATATACCTGATATTCACTGCCCATGAATTGGTAATTTGTAAGGGGTTTGTGAAGCATTTCTAGAAAAACCGTCCCCATGTGAATCATTGTTCTTGAAATCAAGGACATTTCCTTAAACGCTTGCATAAAATTGCTTAACTTGAAGCTCCCAGATTAGAATCCTGGTCATGTAAAATTAAGAAGTTTTATCTGTGAACAAGTGTTTGCCTCTCATGAACTGTCTTTGATTCTATCAGTTGTGAGCACACATATCCTATAAAGAAATCAGAACTATTAGACGTGATTCAGCCTAGAGCCTGCAGCCTACTATACACACCAGAGATGCAAGATTAGTGTTTGTCACAAAGATGCTGTATTTCAAATATTGCAGGAAAATTCAAGGAAAACCCCACAAAAGACTATTAATTTCTCTCTAAACCCCTCTTTTTCAGTTTGTTTGGTTTGGGTTTTTTTAATCTATTTCTATTTGTCTATTTAGGCATTAAGTCTTAAAATTATGGCAAACTATAGGGTTTTTTTTTAGTAAGACTGAATTCTGGTCAGAGCTTATGATTATGAAACTTTACTGCTGTGAATGACAAATAAGCAATGAAGGAATAAAAGAGCTGAGGATGGATAGAGAAACTTTCATAAACCTCTGTCAGGCTGCTGTCGATGAGCCGTGAGGAAGTATTTCAAACCAAGTTCTCCAACAGCTCCCAAAGTGATCAGTGCAAATACAACCGTATGATCTTCTGCCATGATGAGCCCATGTCTGAGTGGCAGCTTCGCATTTCACACCTCAGCACGTTAAAGCTCCTTACACCGAGGGAGTATAACACATCCTGGTACCTAGCAGAAGAGAGAAGGCAGAGATTGAGCCAGGTTTGCAGTTGTTGAGTAGATAAGGGAGTTTACTCTGATTCATACCAGGTTAAGTGACCCCTCTGTGCAGTTGTCCTGGACATCCCTATTCATCAAAAACTTCAGAAGCCTGAGATGCACATTACCCTTTATCCAAAGCAAGGATTTGCCACACATTTGCGTCCTGCTTTTTCCTAAGCAAACACTTTGCCTTTTGGCTGGAACCCCAGGATTAGTGAAAGACTGAGAAATGAGAAAGGCACTTGCAGAGACAAAAACCCTCTGGGAGGCATAAACAGGCCTTTCTGCTCCACTAAACACTGTGTCCAGTTATGGACACCATAGCTGAAGAAAAATATGGTCCAGCTGGATGGAATCCAGAAAGGAGAACTGAGGGTGATAAGTTGTTTGACTGAATTGTTAAGCTGAAGGAAGAGGAGGCTGAGACCAAGAGTCATCGTAGGACTCCAGCATTTAGGGAGACTGCAACTGCCACCACAGGACACGTTTTTAGAACGAGGTAAATAAAATCTGTCAGAAAAGGTACGGAAAGAGTTGTCCTGGTCTGGGGTGAGAGGGAGGGACAAGAGAGTCTGTTTAGAGCCCTTCCATGAATCCTTCTCTTTTTATATATTCATGTGCCATCCTATAGTCAAGTGAGCATCTGTCATATATGACTGTCAAGGAGAGAATGAGGCAATTGGATTTGCTCAGTTTCCAGAAGAAAAGTCTTAGTGCATTTGTTACTGTTGTCCACAACTACAAAGTGGGAGGATTTAAGTAAGACAGAGCCAGATGCTTCTCAAGAGTCCACAGTGCAAGCACAAAAGGCAGCAGACACAAGGTGTTATCCAATTAGATAGGAGGAAACTTTTCCCATCATGAAGCATTGGCACAGGGGCCCAGAGAGGTGGACTAATTTCCTTGAAGATACCCAAAATCCAAGTGGGCAAGGTCCTGAGCAACCTGATCTAGTTTGGCCAGTTCCTCACAAAATGCCATCAGCCTCACAACATGTCATAGGAACGAAACAATACCTTCCCCTGTTAACGAGTAGACATTGAATTACAAAAGGAATTTGGCATTGCAACCGTCAGCACTGCCTACTGTTTAAAGTTAGATAACCATCTCAGGGATGAAATATCACACAACAGACCAAAGCACCTATGCAGCTACACAAGCTCTGGGGAGTGCTAACATCCTGATTGAGGGTCGTGGCATTAACACGGCAAGAAATATCAACAGGAGTTGTTTTGTCTGCCCTTTAACCTGCCTCTTGCATGACTGAGGACATGTCTTGGAAGGCTGCAGCTACAGAGCTGTACATTGTTAATAAAGAGCAGGAAACAATTTCAGTTGCTTAAGTCACTATTTTCTCTATCAGCTGATTACATACTTTACCTTAGATAATTTTGGGGTTAAAGAAGCAGAAAGGAAAAGCAGAAGGAGCTTAAAGAAAACCAACCTGTTTTCCTTACCCCTACCTGAATGTTCTAGCCAGCAGGCTACAAAGTCACAGCTCCTGTCCCTGGGAGTCCAGCAAGCCTTGCTGGCTGCAAGGGGACTCTGGTTGAGTACACTTATCACTAAGGTCATCTATGCAAAAATTGCACATCAGCAGCCTTCAAACGGCAGCAATGTTTAGATCAATATCCCAGGAGACAGCTAACATAACTTTAATTTCCACCTCAGTCCAAGGAAATAAAAAGCTGTGTCTTTCCACAGCCAGGCTTTAAGCGCCAGTTTATAAGATATCTTTCAAGGAAGCAAGCTTCCCCTTCCGCTTAGTCCTAATGCCACGAGGCTGAAGGGACACCCTTTAATCTGAGGAAATACCTTTTTGGCATACTGTTCAGGAGAAGTGGAAGAAGGTAAGAACATGCAGTTGTCCGAATTACCTGACTCTGGTGAAGCAGAAATAGGCCAAACAGGTACATATGATATCTAAAAAAACATGGGTTGTCCTTTCTGACTCAACATTAAAAGTTAGTCAATGCACTGCATCGCACCAATCTGCCTCAAAGGTAACAAATATTTTCCAGGAGCTCAGGCCTCGTGTGACATTTCTGTTTCCCTCAACTCCAGCTTAGTCAGTTAAAGAATAAGCTAAGTTAGGTATGTAAACCAGAAGCTTAGCTTAACTGTCATCATTAACAATTTAGCCACATAACCTTCAGTATACACTTTGCGGACTGTACCTGTGCAGAAAGACCCTTGAGAGGTGACCAAATGTCTGGGTCACATCCCAGGCAAGTGATTTTCAGGCAAAGGCACTTCAACCAAGCTTCTTCACTGGTGCCAGATCTTTTTCCCCTTGAAGTGAGTGGACTTTTGCCATTCACTAGAATAAGGATTCAGGCAAAAAGCCTCATCCCAGGCTGTTTGAATATAAAAATACAGCAGGGCTCAAGTCAGCAGAAGGATAGCCTTGAAAGAACGTATTACATATGTTAAAAATGTGCTTGTCTAACTAAATTGTTCTTTAAAGCAATTAATATGTTGAAAACATTTTGCTAATCCACATGAACAAATGGATGTAAAGGAAGTTAATGGATCTAAAGGAAGTTATAGTTGATGACGTGGCCAGAGAAGGTAACTCTGGCCCTGTCACGCTCAAGTCACTTTACTTGTGCAATAACATGGGTTAGGTAAATCACACTCAGGATTATTTAAGATAAACTGTCTTTACCTCCAAATCTAAGTGATACGAAAATCAGACCATGTTCACCTAATCTATCTCATGTAGTAGGTGGGAATTTCTCAACGAGCATTAGTTCTACTGCTTTTAATTTTCCAAACGTACCTTGATTTTGTTGAAGTCAGTAGTTTATCATTTAAACCAGACCTATTGTGGCCTATGTTCATATATCTCAGGGTACAAAACTAGTGAATGCTGTCTAGAAATGGAATGTATGGTATTGAATATACTGAAGACCTCTATGGAAAAAACTGGGCAACTCACATACGTTAGGCCCATCCAAACATGCAGAATCTGTGCAGTGACCGATGCTTTCCAAAATCATCAGAATTATTGCATGTGCCCATATGTTCACCATGGAGGTATGGGAACTCCAGCTTGCTGCCATACATCCACAAATCTTAACTATGAAGCAGTTCTAAATGTGTGACAATGCACATATTTTCTAGTTTTATCTAAAATTTTCCCCAGGGAAATATTCAGCAGCATGAAAAATAATTTCTAGGACTGCTGAATGTTCAAAAATTCCAGCTAAATTTTAAAAGGCTTCTCATGTTGATCAATTTTCTAGGAAGATTTCAAGAATATATACAGGAAAATACAGTTATAAAGTAGTCCTAAAATTAAATTCTTAGGGCTTTTATCATCTCATTCATAAATCAGTCAAGCTTGGAAGCCAATTAGGATTCAAGCTGCCATTCTTTCTCTTGGAAGGCTCTGACACACAACCACAGCCTTCCTGCAGTTAGAAACTTCATTCTGATTTCCATCCTGAATTTCTTCAGGTTTCAGTAATTAACTGTGATCTTCATCCCATGATCTGCAGGCACTGGTTAGTCTACAGAGAACTTCTAGAGGCCTCTCGGCCAGCACGGACTCAATAGATAGGTATTAACTTTGTAGGATTCACAACTCCACCGAGAAACCCTTAGGTGCCTACCAATAACGTGAAGAATGAAAACTGTTAACTCCTGTGTCAGGCATTAACTCGTCTTACAGCTCAAATAGCTATTTCCACATCCCACTGTTTAACTCTGTAGTAGTAGAGCATTATGCAATCCTTTCGGGGATATGAAGTTATTTTAGTTTCCTGTTATTTCACACACTCTTCATTCACCCAGTCGTGTTCTTAGTCATTCTCTGCACTTGCAGAATAATTTTGAGGTGGCAACCCTTTACACCGTGTAGAGAGAGTGGTTCATCCTGACTAGGTGTGATCGGTAGTGCTGCTCACTGTTTGATAACATCACTTACTGCAGCGTCTGAGTCTTCCTTGGGGAACACTCTCACACAAATATTACTTGGGATCAGCACTTAAATCCTCGTGAATATGGTTTATAAAGCACGAGCTGCAGGTACTGTAGCAGAATGCAATGAAGCATTTCAGGTCATATTGGTATTTCACTGCATCTTTTAATAATTATTGGTTGGGTGCGCAGCAACTATTAAACACAATACAGCCGGATTTTCTTTTTTTTTGTCCTCTGCAATAACAAAAGGCCATAAAATGCTCATGTCTAGCAATTCATTACTTTGACTTTGCTATGGTTTAGGGCAAAAAAGAGCCTAACAGTATTTAGAACAAAAGCAAATAGACTTAAACTGGTGTTGTCACCATCATGGAAAATCTCTTCACTATGTTCTGACTAAATGCAACCAGCATAATACCTGAGAATGTCTACCTAAAATTCTCACAGAGAGGTTTAGAAATGCTGATGTGTTGAAGGGCTATTTTTTTTTTTACAAAACCAACATGAGTTTGTGCTCTTAAATAAGAAACCGAGTCCATGGCAACAAGCTCGTACAAGTGTTCATCTTGAGGCACGTTTTGTAGAACTGGTCTAAACCAATTTTCAACTAATGAGAATTTCTGATAAAAAATAGATTTCTTGAGTTTTATATATACTGTCTGGATATTTATCAGAAAAAAAAAAGCCCCTGAAGTAAAATACAATTTCTGAGAAGAATAAAGCATTTCAGATGGGTTAAACAGCTCCTTTTTTTTTTTTTTTTTTTTTTTTTAAGATTTTATTCATCTGCTGATTTCAATTATGGTGACCAGTTTCAAAATATGATACCTTTTCAGTGGAGATCTTAAAGGAGGTTTGGTGGCTATTTCTCCTCAAAGGGAAATAAAATTGAAAAAAACCCAAACAACACAACCACGAAACAAACAAAAAAACCCTCACAAATCCCCCCTCCCAAAAAGAAAAGCCCCCAAAAGCCCCAACCTGCAAACCTTAAGAGGAAATTAATATTCTTGAAGAAAATTCTTCACTTTAAGAAAAAGCAGAACTTTCAGAATGAAAATTCACTATCTCTGAAGATTAAATTCATGAACTCAGCTACTCTTAGTGCATTGTTAAGCATGTGATAACTTCTCACAGGTAAGGTAATGTATTGGTATGGTACATCTACTTTGGTCCTCTGAAGCATGGTAGATTGTAGAGGGGCATTTTAACAAGGTCGGACCTCCTGAATCACAGAAGGGGTTTTGATGGTCCCTTATTTGACTCCACATTTAATCCAAATCTTCAGAAACTGTTG
Organism: Aramus guarauna; assembly: GCA_013400195.1. NCBI lineage: Eukaryota > Metazoa > Chordata > Aves > Gruiformes > Aramidae > Aramus > Aramus guarauna. The sequence goes on along the minus strand of VXBL01006445.1, from coordinate 423,195 downwards.
TTATACATCATAACTATTAAAAAAGATTTTAAAACAATAAATGAGGAAAGTTTAGGAAGATAAACACTTTCCAAAAGTGTTACAAACCCAAAGCTTGGTCCCTACTGCATGAAGTTGCTAGAATCGATCAGGTCGATATTGGTTTTATTTATTTTCTGAGCATTCATGTTATTGCAAGGTTGTCTCTTCAGGCTTTTCTTCAGTTACTATGAGAACAGCAATTCCTTTTAGGTAAAAGCAGAGATTTTTCAAAAACTTCATTACACAATTTGATGCTCTAAGAAAAAACAATAACTTGATGTCGTAAATCATGTGATGCAACTCAATAAATAACTCATAACCTGGTCTCAGACAGACTTTTGCTCCAATAAAAAATTCTTGAGGAACCTATACTATGGGACAAGAATCTCTTGTTAAAATAGTGTGAAACAGTTTTCAATCAGTGAAACACTAACACAAACAATTAATTCTCTTTACCCATCATCTTTTCAGCTTTGGGTTGACTAAAGTTAATGTGCCAATCATAGAGCACTAATAAGCTGTGTAATCATAACTATCATACTTACAGAACTCACAACACTTCTGAGCTTCCCCTTTTATAAGGAATTTTTTTTTCCTGATACACCTTCCCAAAGCTAGTCATGTATGTTTGACAAAGCTGAACATCATCAACCCTTTAAAAAAAAAAAAAAAAAACTTATGATGAGTTCTAAATCTTGATATTTCAAGTGGTGATTTGAGGTGTATTTTTGCCCTTTCTGACTAATTTTTAGCAGCATTTTTTTTTTTTTTTGAAACAACTAGAGTTTAAGTTAGGCTTTATCTCTGATATCTCCAACTTTCTGAACCTTAGGGGTCTTTCTGCATAGAAAGAAAGCACCTCCAACAGCCTTCACGAGGTAGAATCTGTAAGGACTTCATGATTTCATTGATTATCGAAGAAATCCAGACTGAGCACTCCATTTCTAGCTGTTCAGCAATAGGCAGGATGAATCTTATCCTTGCATTTCTTTTTCTTAAGTATAAACTGAGATTCCCTCATAATGACATGACTTTTGAAGATGTGGCATTAAAAATGACAACATCTCAAGAGCTGGCAAAACCAATTTAGAACCTTGTCATACCTGATAAATAAACTGGTTGTGTTTTTCAGAAGCAGTAATCGGTTATGAAATGTGTGACCCTGGGTCCCATCCTGCTTCCAAAGTTGACATAAATGTATATATTCCTTTACTTTGTAACAGGAATACACCAAGTGTTGACATTCATTCTCCCAACCATCCAATGCCAAGGATGGTTGGAGATTTCGGTGTGGATGTAGAAACTGCCTGCAAAGATGCAGGATGAGGGCTAAGTGGATGAATAACTGGATGCACCCAATTACAGTTATTGCTCAAAATTGACCCTCCCATCTCTATAGTCTCTCCAAGCTGAACATTCCTTGGTAGATTTATGTGTGTTTTAAAGCTTTTTGGAACAGACTTCCCTTCCCACAGGCTATAAACCTTAATTAATCAAACACATTTTTCCAGTACTGGAATTTATAAAGCCAAAAATAAAATAAGAGAAGAACTTAAAAACAGCTGTATAGATCCATATACAAAATCCATCTAGGCTAATTCCTTATCTCTGATACTGCCCAGTGGCAGATCCTTAGGGAAAATGTATAATGAAGAAGACATTTATAGTGAAAACTTTTCCCTGGCAAGTCCTTCAGGCAGTCAGTGGTATAAGGACTTGCCACTGCAGTTAATAGCTCCTGATATAGAATCATAGAATCATAGAATCATCTCGGTTGGAAAAGACCTTTAAGATCATCAAGTCCAACCACTAACCTAACCTTGCCATCCCATAAGCNATATACTCATTGAAAAAGTCTAGTCAGGTTTTGAGCACATTCATTCAAATTTCCACAAGTTTCTTGGGCAATTTAATTACGGTCCATATGAAAAAGTAGTTCACTTTTAGAATTTTTTTGAACTGCTTACCTGATAATTGAATTGTGTGTCCCCTATTCTGTGTATTTCAAGAGAGGAAGCATAATGATTCCCTGCTCCCTTTTTCAATGTCATTTATTGTTTTGTACATTTGTGATCTCGTCCATCCCAGTCATTGCCAAGCTAAAGAGACTATTTTACAAGGGCCTTCCTCATTGCAGAAATTGTAACACATCTCTGGCCATCTTTGTCATCTTTTGCTTTTCCCCCTTCCTCCTGAGGGGAATTATCCATTCTGAGATAACATAATTCTCAGGAGACACTGTAGATGTGGATTTAAACAGAGTTGTAGCGGTCGTTTGGACCTCCATTCCCATCCTAACAATCCCTAAGATCCCTTTCTGCCTCTGATCACCTCTGATCACTGCACCAGTCTGCAGTCTCTCCAAGATCCCTGAGTGCCAATAATTCATGTAGAGCCTTTCATTGAAACTGGATACTTACGGTTGCTTCTTTCCACTTGGGTTACTTTGTGTTTAGCAATGCTTAATTTCATATGTCATTCCCTCTTCCAGCCACGCATATCATAGTTTAAATAAAAAATTATCCAAAGCAGTGATATTTGGTTCTTACACTGCTTCTTCCAGTGTCCACTGAGGTCACTAGAGAGAATTAGATGGGTTTTCAGTTGGACCCAGATGGTATTAGGTTGCCATAGATTTTATAACATTTTCAAAGTGGAAAACCACTTCTGAAATAGAAATATTTTCCAAACGTGTTCAGCAGCTGAGCTGCACATTCTGGAGATTAGAAAGGGGGTCTCTTACCCACAGAAAGACTGGATGGCAACACCACAAAAAAGAAAGTGGTACCACAACACAGTTATTCAGATGCATTTTAATTCAAATTGGATGGGACTGCAGGGGAGGAAATGCTGAAAGCCACAGAAATAGAATTTTTCCTCTCTTGCTTCAATGTAATTTAAAACATCAAACCATTTTTAATGAGTTTTAGTGAAACCAAGTCTTGGCTGTGACCTTCTATGCCAAAATTTAGCCTGGAGAAAATTTTCAAAGCTGATTTATAAATCCTATAAAACAGGGAGGTTGATGGTGAAAACAGTGAACTGCAGACACCAATAGATATACTGTTACAGTCTTATTTTTAACTTTGAATTTGCAGAGAGGCTTTGTAAGGTGTATTTTACTTGTATCCCAGTGCTGAAATTCTGCATGAAACTTTGTCCTTATAAAACTATGACTTTGATATTTTGCACTTTGTTAGTATCAAGGACAGAACTGCATTATGTAAATGTATGTAAAACATACAGAAGGAACCATGTACCACCAAGCACTTATCTTCAACAGAGGGACTTCATTTACGGTAATCAACAGCAAAAGGCACCTAAACTGTTTGTGTGGAAGGACAGCTGCTAGTCTTCTGCCGAACAAGTGGTTTCTGCACCCATTTCTCATTTTAGTATAAGGTTGAATAAGGTTTCCAGCTACAGAGTTTCTTACTGTCAATGTGGACAGGGCCTACCGCTGTGAACATCATGTAGGATCTCTAGGAGATAACAGTCATGCAAATCATTAGTAATGACTAAGTTGCATCAGTCATTTTTTCCTTGAGATCTAGTAATAATAAGATTTTGCAGTCATCATGCCTACTGCATAATGCTGCCTTATTGATTTTCTTGTCAACAGTTAATACGCTTGGGACCTTTTGCGCCAAAATGTGATTTGAGCTCAAGGGAAGGTCCATTATCTCATAGCCTCTGGCATTCTGCCTTGTAGAGGTCAAGGGCACAGGTACATCATATCACACCACCCATGGATTACCCTTCTATCTATTCACTATTCTGCACCATTCCCCACCAGCTATGCCAACACCTTCACATCCCCTCAGGGGTATGGTCTCCTATGAGCTACCTACCTGCACATGCTTATTTTCTCATCTAAGTTAGTTTGCAGTTTTACCATAGTCCTCTTGGTTCCTGAATTTATCAGCTGTTGCAGATTATACTAGTCTCTAGCCCTTATCATTCCTTGGGAAATTTCATGCACTACTTTCTCAGCACACACATTTCCTCTCCTCAGCATTTGTTTTCTTGTAATTTTTTCTCCATCCAAATCTAGAGACATCTACAGAATTTACATAAACTCAGGCAAAAGAAAATATTTACAAGGCAAGATATAAAGTTAGGAAAAAAGGTTTTGTAGATAAAGGTGTTTTGGGTGGGATTCACTTTCCTTCTAAATTTTGACTTTAGGTAGTGTTGATGTGCATGTCTGAGTTGGTCATTTAAATGGCTCAGTACGTGTTTTAGGTATCTACTTGTGGTGAGATAAATTGTGCTGTAGGAGCATTTGTTTATCTCTATTGACTGTAAAGGGATGTTAAAGAGTTAGCTCACAGGTAAGCTATCAGCAGATTTTTTGACTAGTAAGTCAAGTCTTGACTGACTAACTCTCTAAGAAGAAGCTGCATTTATCAACTTTGCAAGAATTTCACTGACTTCAAGCAAATGCTGTACGCACAAACCTCCTGGCAAAGCACAGACTTTAGCCCTTCAAATCCCATTTAAAACAACAACCATTGTGATCACACTGAGTAAACAGAGAGAAAAGTTCAGCAACACTGGTGGAGAACAGCACTCCAGGGAACGATATGAAAAAAATGTTTTTACTCTGCACGGAGTGGGACCAGCGGAAGGTGCTCCAGCTCCTAAAGAAAACTTTGCTCAACATATTGGTGATGGAGGTGGTGGTGGCAGCAGGGAATTTTTATGATTCTATTGTTTTCTTTGTGTACTTTCTACTTTTGTACTCCATTTCCAAAAAGAGAGAGAGAGGGACATGTTGAATATTCCTAGCTCTATTACTGACTCACTGCGGTAAATGAAGAGGTCTCTTAACCTCCCTGTACCTCAAATATCCCATTTGTGAAACAGGTGGTCCCAACTGAAACTGCGAGGACTATCACTACCCAGAGATCAGTATAGACTGTGAAAAAATCTAGGCTGTTTAAATACATTCTGTAGTGTTCCTGTCCACCCAAGAAAAAAAAAAGGAGAGAGAGGGAGAGGAAAAAAAAAAGCACTTCAAATGGCCGGTCCCCTTGCCCAGAGCACTGAGATCTTAAAGCATGCTGTCCAACGTGGCTACAGTTCCCCAGCTAAAGAGAGATCAAAATTACAGCTCCACCAGCTCTTCTTTACAATAAAGCTAATCACATTAGCCACTTCACAAGAATAAATCTTTCGTTTCCATTTCACTTGGATTTTCCCTTTTCATTTTTATCTTTATTGGGTAACGGTTTGAATAAAAATCTTTAGGTACAAGGAGGACAAGCTGGTTGCAGAAGTCACGTCTGAGATGAGATTGTAAGGTGGAGGCCCTGGAAAGGTCACTGTCTTATAGGGTAGGCTTAAAATTTGACCCAGTGGTTCGTTAATCTGCTTAAGGATGTATATCAGCTTCTACAGTGTCCTGGCTTGGAGGAAGTTTGTTTCATTTCAAAGCTTCCCTCTTCATCACTTAGAGGGAAATTAAAAAAAAAAAAAAGAAAGAAAAATGAAGTGTAAGCAGGAAAATATTTCATTTTTTTACTTCAGTGGGTTTTGTCATTGAGGAGGAGGAAGAAGTCTGGTCTGATATTGCCTGAACCCCTCAATAAAAGCCGATGACAATATATTAGGGAAGAAATGAGGCCAAGAAGTCAAAGAAACTCAGAGGTGCTATACTATCCTTAACATTTTAATTCAGCTATCTGGGCCTGATTCTGTGCAAGCTTGTATGCTCAGACTTCTGATGAAGGAGTTCAGATGTCTCCAAAGTAGGATCATGTACTGAGTGAGCCTCACATTTAGCCCTTGCCACCTAACTGCAATGCTTTATGTAAGTGACGTTGCTTTCTTGGTCTGTGTGTTGTACAGAAGCAGGCCCCTGATTTTCGGTAGACGAATTGTGAAGAAACAGATTAAGATAAATGTAAATATGCAGAGATGTGCTTGGCATTTAAGGCAAGCTTTTTTTTTTTTTTCTGCACATCAAAAATTTAACATATATTGCTGCATTAATTACTTCAGCAAGTAGCATCTCAACTTCCAAACCCCTGGACTAGATTGTTTTCCTGACTAGGGGTGGGGGAGAGGAAGGAAGTAAAAAATACTCTGGAAAAAGCAGCAAATGAATTCCCAAGCTCTGAAAATCTTTTCAGCTTCTGGTATGCACAGTACATCAACCCAGTTTGTTGTCCCCTGAAGGCAGCTATTTATTCAAGACAATATTAATCAGTTTTTTCCATTGTTTTCTCACCCCTTCCCTTCCCAAATTCTTCTTTCCCTGCCTCCTTCATTTTAAAGGGTTTAAACAAAATTTAACATAAATAGTCAAATTATAGCATCATTTTCTTACTGCACTCTCATGTAAATGAATACCTGAGGAAAATTGTGCTGGATTTAAGAGGGCTCACGCATGCTGTAATTTCTTAGGTTAGGCAGAGCTCTGCAAGCCTGCATTAAAGAAAAGGCAATGGTCTTTTTATTTTCTTTTTTTTTTTTTTGCCTTTTTTTTTCCTTTTTTTTTGTTTTGGTTTTGTTGTTATTGTTGCAATTGTTTCTACATCTGCAATTGCAATTCAGGGCCAGAAACTTGCTGTTCATGAAAAAATTAGAATGTGCAGCATGTTGGCACAGCAGCTGAAGTTTGCAGAGAGATGTGAAGTTCTCAGGTTCTGTGATTTGCGTGGGTGTGTGCCCACAGCTCTTTCTGTCCTCCTTATAAATACAAAGGTTTAAGGGAGTTTGAGCTGTCTGGCTCTCTGATACAAAGGCAGGGGGATTTGCAAAGCTCTTGTCACTGCCTTAAGTCCAGGAGTGATTTCAATGAGGACTATTAGGCTAGAAGAAAATCCTACCACCAGAGACTTAAGGCATGGCACGACCTGAGGGGAGGAGAAGGGGTTCCCGGATGGACTGCGCCTGCACTGATCAAGGAAATTATAAATGCTCTGGGTAAAATCAAGTGCAAAAGTGGTAGTGTAGGATTGCACCTCCTTCAGTGCGCACTTCCGAAGCTGGGGAGGGAAGACTACGCAATCTCTTCTCTTCTCCCCTCAGGATACTGGGTCAGAGTTGGAGTTAAGGAAGTCTCCTCTGCTGTATTAACAGGAATTTGGACATCGCTTTAATATGGGTCGTGTCTCCAAACCAACATCATTAGTATTTCTAGTTTGCAAATGAGGAAACTGAAGCACAAAACACTTAAGTGATATGGTCCGATTCTCACCACGGGACAAAATTTGGAGTCTGCTCCAACTCCATCCCTATTTCCTATCAGAAGGAAAATGAAGGCTGTATTAAATGATATTTAAAGGACTAGAGAACAAAACATGCTATTTAAAAAAATCCATAAACATAACATTTAAAAAACATAAAATTTTCTTTCTTGGGTTATTTAAAGAATTAATAAAAAAAGTAGATGCAAATATTTATATGTTTTAGATATCTGAAAATTACTGCTAGGCATTAATTTGAACAGTTGAAATGGGTCTAAAGTACATTCTAAGGAACTCAACATGGAAATAGGTCTAAAATTACATAAACAAAGTACAGGCAGCACAAATTCCTGAATATATTAGAGCAACAATGTGGTATACAATGTGGCCACATGTGTTCGAAAGTGTAAGAATAATAACAGGTCTCTCTGCCTGGAGAAATGTAGTATGACTCAGGCATCAGGCAAAGGTTCGCTGCTATGATATGATAGAGCTGTCACCTTTTAATATGTGATGCCAAAAAAAAAATAAAAAAGAGTCACAGCTCCCTTCTCAGTCAATTTTAATTAGATTGGGGGAGGAGAAGGTTGGCTGTGGAGGGGGAGCCACCATATGCTGGTGATATCTGAAAATACACAGACAAATACAGTAAAACATTGCTATTTCTGTGTCTAGGTATATCTGCTGCCCTTTTCCCAGTATTCATTTAATAAGGAGGTCAGTGGGGAAAAGCAAAAAAAAAAAAAAAAACAACAAAAAACCCCCAAAAAAACCCACAACAGAGCAAGCAGTCTCTCTATGGCTAGTTCTGGACCAGCTGTCTTAACTGGAAATCTTGGACATTTACCCAATACATGTATTATTTTTAACTGAGGTCTCCATTCCTGCAAATGCAGGCAGGTTTGTTTAGCCTCCCACATACCAGTAATTTAATTGATTTCAGGGGGGGCTGCTTTCACTGCTAGCATTGAACATCTGCTTAATGCTTGAAGGAGCAGCACCCTAATTTTCTTTTCCAAATAAACCTCGTGACGCATAAAGTAATAACTGACAGACAATAACTGTGTAAAATTAATTCACTCCATATGTGTTTACAAGGCTCAGAAAGAAAACTAATAGAAAGAGAAATGTAGTTTTCAAATATCTATGAGAGGTAGTTTCACGAGAGATTCATAAACCATCTTACGAGCAGTGTAAGATGTTTTGTGAGGGCATTTGCACCATGCTCATCCTCAGAGTAATCCTAATGTTTGATGTAGGAATTAAGAAGGAAAAGAGTATGGGAAAATTGGGAGAAGAATCCTGCAATTAAGGTCCTGAGCTGTGATTCCATGCCTTGTCCCCTTCCTGTCTCTAAGATGGCAAACACCCTTTGTAACCTTGGGAGTTACTTTTCCAAAGGCATTTCCAGAAGCAGCACTCATTGCTGGAACTCTGAATTCCTCAAACAGCACCAGCCCCCAGTAATCCAATGGATAACATTGCTCTTTTCAAGAGGACCTGTGGAAGGATGTAACGATTTCCACTGCCACCTTCCACTTAATTTCAAACAGAGCTTTCTCACGCAAGGGCCAAAATAATGTTAAAGTATGCAATACCCCTGGCTCTCCTAATTTCATGTAAAAAAAATTGCAAGGCATACTTTATCCCTACTTTCATTGGTTGGTTTATTCATTTATTTGGTTTTATATTATTTTTCAGGAAGGGCAGAAGTTGAGGACAAGAGGGACAGAAGGCTTGAAGACTCGAAGTGAAAATAAGCAGACTGTGGAGTAGGAGCTTTTTGGTAATGTGATACTTTTTAGTGGGGGCACAAAGCAACAGATTGAAATAGCATAATTGCAACATGTGCCTTTGGAAAATAACATGCAATAACTTCAACCCAGGGCACAGCCACAAGAGACTCAAGGTCAAGTTGCATGAACCACCTTAACTGTGGCATTTCCTGAGTTTTACTTATTTGACTTAATAGCCTAAGCATTTTTTTTCTTCTAGTTATTTTCTATTACCTATATGAAACACATTCAACCTGCACATTATTCATTAGTAGCTGGTGTTTAAAAGGAAATGGAATAAAATCATGTGGGCTATACACGTTTGTGTGGCAAAAAAATCGCAGGGGGAGTCGTCATAATATTTCTTTGGCCTTTTGTTTTGAGGAACTGCAGAGTGAAATATTGCCCTCAGGACAGGAAAAAAAAAAAAAAAAAGAAAAAAAAGAAAAAGTAGTCTCAGCATTACATGAAGAAATTTCAGCCTTTAGCTCCAGGCATTGCATTCATAGTCTCAGTAACCCTCCATCCCTAGGTGATATTTTACCACATTTTCCCTCCACATTCACTGTTTATAGGCTGGGACAGAGTGCAGATGGCGTGATATGTTATATGTACGTGGTGGTTGGGTTTGTGTGTATGTGAGGAACATGAAGTTTGTTCCTAGCAATTCAAGCAGCCTTATTTTATGCTTTCTGAACATGTATATGCAGAAAGCTTTTTCATAACTATGCTAGACACAGTGGTGAAAGAAGAGTTTCTCATATCGAATGATATTGGGGAAGAAACAGAAACAAACAACTCCCTCCAAAAAACAACAGAAGATATTCAGACACCTTTCCCTTTTTTCACATTCTCAGTTCTGGAAGTAAAAAAAAAACCCAACATATCCCTCAAAAAAAAAAAGTCAGTTGAGGCACCGTAGTGAAGGTTTACATGGATGTAATTGTAATCCGAACTCAGTCTTTTGCATCTTGTTCATCTTAGCAACGTCTGAAATATATGGTACAGTGGACTACACTGAGGCAGGATTCATTTGACCAACCTTAACCATGTAAAGTCACAGCTAACCTAAGCTGTGCTCTTATAAGCTTCCTCTATGGAACTAGTGAAGAGTCACAGCCAATTCATCCCAACTGAGAATGTATAAATAGGAAGCTTTGCCTTTGGAAAAATGTTTTTCCCTCTGTCTATGATGTGACTAACCTCGAGCCTAGATATATCAGTTTTCAATAGATAAAGTAAAGCAAGATGTGTGATCATAGGGTCATAGGAAAATTCAGGTTGGAAGGAGCCTCATAAGTCAAAGCAAGACACAACTCTGAGGTCAGACCAGGTTACACAAGGCTTTGTCCAGCCTAGAGAAAGGCTGGAGACTGTGCAGCCCATCTGGGAAGCCTGTTCTCATGGCCAAGCAGTAGAGCTATCCTCCTTCCCTTGTCTCTCAAGTCTGACTTTTTATCACAGAAACAATTCTTTTTGAAGGGGACCTCAGGGATATATGTAGTCCAACCTCGTACTCAAAGCATTTGTCATCTTTCCAAGGGGATAGAGCGCTGCATGGCTTATGTCATTAGTTATGAACCTTGATGTCATAAAGGGAAAAGTATTTTCTCCTTTGTCACTGATGCAGAAAAGAGTTCTTTGTTGTCTCATACATTCATCCTTTGGAAACTGCTGATTTCAATGCTAGATTAGCTCATTTAAATATAAGTGAAATTTTTAGTAAGATGTTCCAAAGAAAGTGTTTAGTTCAGTGGAAGAACAAGAGAAGAACAGTAGCTACAAGGTAAGTAAGAGGATGAAAGGGAATGAGAGGATGTCAATGGACTGGGCTGAAGGAGAAGAAAAGGGGTTTTCTGAGGAGACTTTCAAGTACTGGTTTCTGGCAATGATCTTGTTTAATGCTTTCACTAATAAAGTTGGCAAAATTAGGAGCATGCTAATTAAACCGATGACAAAAATTGGGAGACATCATTGACACAGACGAGTGCTACTGAAGTAATTGAACGGGAACTGAAATAACAGAAATAGGATGAGATTTAATACTTTGAATTTATAAGGTCGCACACTTGGAGACTAGGAACAATTAATCTAGTAAAGCTTCAAGGCTTCAAGCTTTACGGTGCAAACAGCTGACAGGAAAATATAGCGTGGTATATTAGTCAATCAGAGTATGGCTGTGAGCCACCAACACAGTATGGCCATGGAAAAGACAAATGTGATTCTAGGGGGTATCAGGTTGAATGCTTCAAATAGATAGCGGGAAATATTAATTGCACTTTCCAAATTGCACTTTCTCATCTGGAGCATACAGTTCTAGCCACTCCTGTTCAATAGAGATATTAAACATACAATATTACATTCTTATTTGGTAGAAGGAAATTACAATGAGATGGAAATGAGAAAGAGAGATTCCATTTTGAGTCATGATATATTCTGAGACTAAAGAAGATTGGGACTAGGGGGAAGCAGACAGCCAGGCTTTAAATTTCTGATGTACTGGAGCAGCTAAGAAAGCATGATCTAAAATTACACTTCATTGGTGCTTCCTTCTTTAACATTGTTGTAAATGTTATATATGCACCCAATATTCTAACAGAAAAAACTTCTCTTTCTTAGAATAAAATGTTTTCTTTAAGCTCGTCTGATGTTAAGAGAGAGCTCAGGTCAGTATGACAAGCATGGACATTTTCTTTCCTCAGCAGCAATAGGTTCGAATGAGAGCGATTCACCACTGAACCCATGGGATTTGCAACCTGGCACAAGCTGGGGATGCAAGGAGCAGGACCATGCCTCCGGCTAACCTGTAAGAGCCAGTGTGGGTCAAACAGTGAGCAAGGAATAATTTATCCCAATAGGGTGTCAGTAATGTGCCATTTGCCAAAAACATATTGGCTAACTAAGGGAGACACATCCTACAATGCCAAATAGATTCAGATTATCAAAACAATATATCCTCCTTTCTGGGTAAATGATAACTGAGAAAAAAAAAAATCAGGAAAAAGGCCTTTTCTAAGTTGCTGGTGGTGTCATGAGGGCAAAATGAGGGTTGGACTGGTAGAACAGGTGATAAAGGTGGTTTAATCCTTCTGGCTGGAATTGCATATTTTTAAAATCAAGTTTTGCACACCAAAGACTCCAGGTAGATAATGAGGAATCTGGAGATTAAGGCAGGGACTGAAAACAAATAAGTGACCTGTCCTAAAGCTTACCAGATGAGATTCTGACAATTTAAAAAAGAATCTACTGCCATTCTGGATTTTATTAGACTGCATTTAAACAGAGCCAAGACCAGTGAAAAGAAAAAAAAAAAATTATCAGAGTTAAAAAACCAAACAAACCAGCTCTGGCATAGGTGTAGGTGAAAATAATGCTTTTAATTTGCTTGGCCAGAGATGAGGGAAAGTAAGTTTCTTCTGATTGTTGCAGTAATTATAGACATCAAGTCAAGAACACCTTCCCAAAAGGAGCAGTCTGTGCTGATCCGCTGTGCTTTTTATAACTCAGGTCTTTTCTTGACCATCACATACTAATTTTTGCCTTTTTAAAACCAGCTTGTTCTGATGGTAGGAAACCAGAGACCAGTAAATTTATCAAAGAGCTGGTATTTTAATCTACATCGTATCTTGTGCAAAAATTTGAGTCATATAGTATGAGCACTTTAGCAGGTATCCACAAAAAAGCTTCCCAAGTGCACACGTTTCTTGAGAAAACATGGAGAGGGGAGCCTCGGAAAAAAGCCAAGACCGAAGAGCTGCAGTTCCCTCTTCACCGTGGTCTTACACGGGGGTAATTCCACTAAATTCAGGATCCTGACTCCAGGCCCAAATGAAAGCAGGCTCGGCAAGCAGGAATTGAACAGTGCTGTAATATTGATATGAATTCTGGAGCAAAGGGAAGGGGTGGGGGTGGAAATGAAAATTAAGCATATTCAGGGTCACATTTAAGATGGAAAATTACAAGGACTCGCTGCTGTGGGATATAGTTCATCCTACACATATCCTAATTTTTCTTACTGTTAAATTTTGAATGTGTTGCACAAAGAGATTATGACATTGCAAAGTGTCTGGAGATCAAAAACAATATCCCTCCCTCTCTCTTGAGGAGCAAAGCCTGTATATAGTCCACACAGCAGTAGAGGCGCAAATGCACGTACGTCAGAAAAAGGACAGAGAACAAAATCCCCAGCCTAGCTTTTTCTGTACGTCAAAAAGTATTTCACCGAAGTCAAAACTAAGTGGAACTGAATGCTCTCAACAGCCATCTAGCCAAAGAGAAGAACAGCAGGGAAAAAATAAAAGGATAGTACCAAGCAGAAAAGCAGACAAATTGAGGATAACAGCACCCGATGCAATAATCATAATGAGAGCAATTGAATTGCACCTTGAAAGGTCACATTTACTCGGATCCCATGCGGGCCCTGGCCGTGTGTATCTGTACAGAGGCAGATGGCAGGACCCACCCCCACCCACACCCCGTCTCCATCCATACTCGCCGTTCCCAAGGGCACTGTCACCTACATTGTCCCAGACCTCCTGGGGGGATCTCACTGTCAGCCGCAGCACGTGCAGCCCTCCCGTATGGTGCTGTGCCTCACACACTGCCTTCCCTTCCACAGGTGGCTTAAACGTACAGCTGAGCCCCAAATCCAGATGTTTTTCTACTTTTTAAAGCGGTCTCTAGGCTAGGTTTTATTGATGAGCACTTTGCCGCCAACTGATGGAACGGGTTTGATGTGAATTGCTGCTGGACACATTAAAGAGAAATGCAGAATTAATTCAATCACGCCGGGGTCTGGGATAGATCACTGCACACAGAAAGCACAGACCTGGCCGAGGTCTGACTTACCCCAACTTGTAAAAGCAGCTACAGGTTTTGCTCAGCAGTTACCACAGAGAACGCTTCTCCATCACCGCAAAAGCTCAGCACAAGTAACAACAAGCTTGGAGACACAGGAGCAAAGAACAGATGTGAGAAGATCACTGGCTACTATGCGTTTTCCTCCTAATTTTGTGGTTAATTATATTTTCAAAGAACAGTGCTTAAATAAATGCTGACGATAAAAAAAATTGAGTTCAAGTGGCACATCATGTGTCATGTCTGTCCTGTAGCTAATGTTACAAATGCCTGCTGAAGTCTAAAGCTCACTCACTTCATAGATATTTAAGTGTTTAGTGAAAGCCGAGTACTTGTGCCCCTGCTATAGCCCATGGAGAGCATTAGGTAATTCCAGAGGTGCATTCTTTTTATCCTTAAAAACACATGCCTTCCTAAGATAAGGTGACAAATTTTGCAAAAGTTGAACATAGGCAATGAGAATCCCAAACAGAACAACCACTCTCCCATGGACAAGCGGATCACTTGAAAACAGACTGTGGCACAAATCCACGGCATCGTTTGGTTTTGCACCTCTGGACTTAACCAAAACTGGTTTTTAACTGATTTGTTACTGTGCCCTCCTGATAACTGAAACAACACGGAAAATAATAATTTAAATAAAAATACACCATTCTATGCTCTTTTATTATCCTGGAATTAAGAGAATTCTGATGATAATGAGTCATTCTTTCCACTTGCATTTGGCCTCCAATCAAAGGACCTCTGAATCTTCAGATAAGCTCAGGATACCCCTAAAAAAACGTATGGGCAGAGAATGTGACCCAAGGCAACAGGGATCTCAATGTCAGTGGCTGGGAGGGGAATAAAATACAGGGGTTCAAACTTTCTCAGCAGCTTTCTGGAGAACACAAACTAAGTGAAACATCAGCATGTGGACATTTGAGGAGAAAGCATTGCTATATCAACATAAACCAAGACCTGAGTTTCTCTCATTGCACTCCCATCCAGAAGTTGCATAACCACATTAGCACATTAGTACTTCTGCAGAAGACTAACCGTGTAAGACTTACGAGCTTTATGGTTTCCTGACAGGAGATGGCTCATATCCAGCCAGCTAAGAGCTTGGGCAGAGGAGGCTGGGACTGTCCGCGCCACCCATGCGGGTGTGACCTTGGTTACATTTAAATCTTCAGCGAAGCATCTGACCCCTTTTAAAGACAGACGATAGACAGTCCTGTTGTTTGGCCATGTTGTCGGAGCAACTGTAATTTATCTTATAAAGAGAGTGAATGCAGTTGGCCAAGTTCTTCCTGTCCAGCAAACAATAAAATCCCTGTCTGGGTTTGAGCACCAGCTCAGACTGAGGGTTGTGCATCCAGGCACAGGGAAAGGCTGGTAGATAAATATGGAAGTGGTGACAATAAAAGTGGGATATATTAACGTTAATAATCATCAGAAAGCAAAATGCCAAGAGGACATGAGCCGTTCCAGGCTGCACAGCTACTGGAGTAACTTCCAGCAAGTCACAGGCATGAAGAGGACAAAGGAACCACCTGGGACAGAAACTGAGGGCATCAGCTGAAGTGCTTTAATATTAATTGCAGTCAGGGGAAATTTTCAAAAGCACCAGTAGTATGTGTGATGCTCAGCCCCATTGCCTTTGAAACAGTCAGTCCCTTGGAAATCCCCACTTTGGCCCTTGATAAAGCACTTTATACCTATGAAGCTGAATGCACTTCACCAAAGAAGGCATTACCCTCCCCACGCTCTTAGGGGAATCAAGGCACGCAGGCACAGGAAATCCTCAGTGGCATAATTAGAAATCAAATAGGAATTTTAGCCTTTTCTCATCCACTTGTCCTTACCTGTTTTCCAATCCAGAGGCCAAACCCAGACTGTTGCACCTGCTACAACATCCACTGAAGCCTCCTCTGTGGTCCATATGCTAATTTTCTATCTGTAAGCTATACACATTTCTACAACATTGATTTCATTTTAAAAGTATCTTCTCTCTCTTACTGGTTCCACTGGTCTGTCCTTTCAAGGTATAACCATATTTTTCAAAATTCAGACTATGATATCAAAGTAGTCCCTTCTGGCTTGAAAAACTGTAAGCTCATCAGTGTTTCAGACAGGAAGAAAGGCTGTCACTAAATATAAACCAATGCCTCTTTACCTCTTCCTATCTTTTTCAATTCTTTTGTTTTACTAGATACACTAAAAACTTGGTCTCTCAAGCTACAGCAACCAGTCCCAGCAATGAGGCTGCATTTCTGCTTGGGGGATGGTTACGTTTTTTATTTCCAACCACGTGCACTGGCTGTCAAATTCCATGTCATTTCTATTTAATCTGATTCTCTATCAAGCTGATTCTCTGTCTCCCAAGCCTTCCTGTCTTCCAGCTGGGCATTTTTTAAAGCAGTGATTTGCAAAACATTAAAGAAGGCATATAAATAAATTACTGTCTGGAGAGTGAGTCATCATTATTTAATAGAAGACTGTATTACAAGTAGTGGCTGCTTGTTGGCAAAGCAGGCCCGTGCTGCCCCCAACTTTATCCTGCCGTTCTCTTCTGCTCTCCAGCTTTCTGCGGGCTTGTCCTGCTCTATCACATCCTATGATACTTTGCCTCCTGGTAAATGAGGTTCCTGCTGTGGACCCCTGGTGTTACAGGAGCTAAGGGGAGGACAGAAGAGGCACACAACACGAGACAGCTAAGACATGAGAGCCATCCTGTTGTAACGTGGGTTCAGAAGAGACACCTTATGCCTAGCGTCCTGTTCATCGGTAGGTGCCGGTGAGGGCATCCAGAGCACACGGATGAGAATCTACATGCACGCCAACGTGCTCGTGCTTTCCCAAAAGAAATTATGGCTTGTACCACATCCCTGCTCCTGAAAATGTTATCTGGCCTTGGGAACAGGCTGGGATCCAACGGAGAACATACACATGCCCCAGTGTGGCACCAAATCACAGGTAATTTCTGTGACTTTGGGGCCTAAATGAAAGGAATTTATCCTGAGGAAGACCTGACTGTGCTTTTAGAGTGTGCAAAGGAGGGGAGTAGTGCAATAGGCATCAGTTTGTACGGAAACAGAAAAGCCTCTCTCTTTTACTAGCCCCAGTTTGTTGGGTGTCCCAAAATCTCTACAGAGATTGAGCTTATTTTTTTTCATGCCCAAAATTCTGCTACATAAGCAGGCAAGGACAACGCAATTCCTCTTCCTCTGTCCTACCTTACTCTTGGTGTGTCCTAGTTCCCAGTTATACTCTATATATTTAAACCCCATGCAAGAGCCATGCAACAACCCTGCCTGAGGCTTCACTTCAAATTCTCCCTCCTTCCCACTGCAGTCTTGAACTTCTGGCTCCCAGTCACCATCTTACCCCTGGAAAAGCTCCAGTCATCTAGAGGATCTGCACGTTATTACCTTTAAAAATAATGCAGCAAAGCCTCCCAAAAACTCAAATGACATGGCCAAAACACTGCCATTCATCATTTCCACTTCTTCATTCATGACTCTTCTGTAAGAACCTGGGTTAGCTAAACCCATGATGATCTCTCATACAGTGAGGGCTTTTTCGACTGTGATGCTGTGCTGACAGGCAGAGTTCCCACTGATAGCCACCACAATTCTGACAAATCCCCTTTCATTCACATCGAAGTTTTCACTCCATCTTTTCTGCGTGCAGAACAGATGTGACCTCAGTGCATCTATTTTAGGCCCTCAATACCGTTTGAACAGGTATGAGATAGGTCCTGATGAGAATGCCAGCTAGGAAGAGGATCACACCTACATCTGGTATCAACCAGTGTAATTCCCGTGAAGTAAAAACCCAAGAACTATTAAAAGCAATAATGATGTCCACTACCTGAGGATCTGATCTGAGTGGCTGGGCATTTGTGTAGGGCCTAATACACCTACAGGACCACCATAATATAAACAAAGAATGCTGTTTACTAATTTCCTACTTTAGGGATGAAAATTTTATTTCACTTTTTTACGAAGACAGTCTGGTTCTAGAGGTCACAAAGCAGGACTTGGAGTCTCCTCTTGGTGCCAATGACTTGTAAAGCCAAGAGGGGCAGAAAGAGAACAATCTTAAGATCCAAGCAAAAGGTTTTTGTCAGAAACTAGCAATGCCATTTCAGATTCTGTACTTCTAATTCTTCTTTGAGTAATCAAGACCTGTCTATCTCTTCCTGTGTGTTTATACCATACTTAGCTTAGCAGGATCGTGATCTTAAATGGGGCTTTTTGATAAGTCCTTGTAAAAGAGATATTTATTCCAGTTAACTTATGTACTAATGTATGGTTTATGGCCCATGGGGACTCCAAAGGGCAGAGCATCCAAGCTAAGTATCTGCCTCTCTCCATCACTTACATGTAGAATGAACACTAAACACTTAAATCCTAAATAAAGCATCTAATAGTAAAAGTACCTTTCTCCATAAAAAGTGACTAAGCAGCAACAGAAGGCAACCTATGAATCCCGAGTTACGGTGCTTTGAGTAACAAAAAGAAATTGGGAAAAGTTCCAATATATGGAAAATAAAATTATATTTGGCTTGGAAAGGAATCCCGTCCTTAGTAATGAGAGCCAATTGGCAGCAATAGTTATACTTGATACGTATTACCAGGTGTGGCAATCCTTGTTCTTAGCAATGGCCATTTTTCCTACCTGGGGAATGCAGAACAAAGGGATAGATAACTATTACGCCTTTATGCTCATGAAGGTTACAGATTGATGATCAAAGTTCTCTCTCCTTTTACCCTCCAGCTTTTTCATTTCTTTGGCTAGGAGCCAGGATGGAAAATACATTTACTCTCAGCAAAAAAAGCCCTGTTAAAGTAAGCAGAAAAGAATAAATAGTTATCGGCCCTTTGAAAAAATAATTTGGGCTAAATTGTTTTCTATTAGCAAAGATAATCATCTTAATAGGTTGTTTTTATTTGGTTATGGTTTATCTGGAAATGGGAATCATTAAAATGTCTTGACAATAGAACAACCAAAGCTACTAACAAGGTGTAATTATAACATAAGATATATATAATTAAACATTATAAATTGACAAGTCCTTGACAGCCTGTAGCAAGTTATTCTCATGGTATTGCTCACAAGCGTTAGGAGCATTCAGTGCCCTTTCTGAGCTAAATGCATGTTTGGATAATACATTTTCCTCTCCCAAGCTCTCCCTGCAACTGGATAGCACATCCGTCATTTCCTGGCAGTATTTTAAATGGAATTTTAAAAGACCCATTGAAATCTCTTTGTCCTATAGCCCATGGTAATGACCATTACTGCAAAATGTGAGTATATGTATTTGATATACAGAGAAGTGCCAGTATCCTGTATGCTAATGCACTTGCATCCAGCGCTAAACTACTGGGAAGGCTGATGATGTTTTGCTAGAAAGGCTTAGGAATATACGCACATCTCCTTTAAAAACCCACCTGGTGTTGATATTAATGTAATAAACTTCATAAGCAGGTGATAAATTGCATTTTTATGCCTTCCCCACCTGCACTGTAGCCTTTAGTCTATTTCTCTCCCTCAGTTCCTTCCAACTTTCAAAATCTCTGACGGGCTTCAAGCAGCCACTATATTATTTTAAACATAACCATGTAAAGCTTCTGGGGCTTTTTCTCCCTTTTGCCTAAACATGGAATTTTTTTTTGCCTGAGATTAGGGTGCTCTCAGTTGGATGCAGAATGAACAATACTGTTTCTATGCAAGTTGAAAATCAAGTATCTTACAGTACACAGAGTCTAGAAGCAAGTGGAGGAATTTTGCCATTGCAAAATGAAGATCTCCAGCTCCATAACAGGTCCAGCATTTGCCCCTAGATCCCAGACTATGATAGATAATGTGTGTTGCTCTCCAATTACAGAAAACACTGGTTTTCCTTATTGTGCATTAAAGGGTATTCAAATATTAGCTTAGATTTCTCCTACCTCCTCATCCTTTCTAGCTGGCCTAATGGTAACTAAAGCACATGATTGCACATATGGAGTGAAAAATGAGTCACTAAAGTCTCTGAGCCATATTTAATCTGTTTTCCCTAATCACGAGCAACACAGTACTGCAAATGTGGACAGTCCTGCTTCCCTCTTCCCTGAGTTATAGAGTTGTCCAAAAGTTAAGAGCGTCTGTGGATGGGAACATACAGCACTTCTTTTGTTCTAGCCATGAATAGTTTATAGAGAGCTCTCTGGCTTTCAGGTTACTCTTTTTGCTTCACATGAATGCTCGTTTCCTACTCACTGGCAGGAAAACAGCTGTGGTCAGAACCTCAGCTGGTGCAAATAGGTATGTAACGGAGACTGGCTGTTTTTTGCCAGCTGATGGTCTGAAATAAGATATTTCAGCATTGAAAATCTTCCATCTCTGATTAGACAGAGAAGAGAAACACTGCACGATTTGAACAGCAGCTCTTGAAATACGTATTTTCAAGTTAGAATGGTGAAAAAGTATTATATGTGTTTCATGAGTAGACTTGAAATTTGGAGGCTGGTCCAAGATTACTTTTCTTCCATTTTGGAATCTTTTCTATAGATGCTGAGATCACCTCCATAATATCTGAATGCTTTTCAATACCATACTGAGCAACATGACATCATTTGTCACATTTGTTCTTCTGTCTCCGTAGCAAGACAAGGATGTGCAGTGAAGTGCCTCTTTCAAAGGGTTGTGGGGTCGGTTTTGTTTTTATTTTTTAGAATGTCATTAATTAGGGTATGTGGAGGCTGGATGTCTTTTAGTAAATTGATATATTTTTATGGAGGAGTGAAAAAATAGAATAAAAAGCAAGTATCTGGCACTTTGACATGAAGATGGTAAGATTTATAAGGGTAGTGTCCTGGCCTCAGTGAATTTACTGCACATCTGACCTTTTACTGTATTGAAGAAAGTCACGGTGTGGCAAAGAAATGAACTTTTTGGCCATGATATTTACTCTGGAGATTTACATGGTCTCTTAGATATTCTGAGCCTACATCCTAAGTCTTGAAGATAACAAGTGAGTTCATGAATGGAAAACAAATATGTCTTATTTTTTCTTTAAAAAAATAGAAAATTTATGATGAATCTATCTTAGTCAAGAAGCTGAGTTCATTTAAAAAGTGTAGTCTGTTTAATGGTGAAAATGGGTAGCTACAAAGAAGATGGAGACTCCCTTTTCACAAGGAGTCACATGGAAAAGATGAGGGGTAATGGGTGCAAGTTACTCCTCGGGGGGATCCGGCCGAACACAAGAGGAAAATTTTTCACAAGGAGAACAATCATTCATTGGAATAATCTCCCCAGGGATGCGGTGGATTCCCCAACATTGGACATTTTTAACATTCAGCTGGACGGGGTGCTGGGCCATCTTGTCTAGGCAGTGCTTTTGTATAGACAGAGCTTTTGCCAAGACAGGTTGGACCAGATGGTCCTTGAGATCCCTTCCAAGCTGGTATTCTATGATTCTATGCATAGAATAGAATAGAATAGAACAGAACAGAACAGAACAGAACATTTCTGTTGACAGGGACCTACAGAGATCATCTAGTCCAACTGCCTAACCACTTCAGGGATGGCCAAAATCAACCCTTCTTTTCCAAATTTGACTCTTCCTGCCTATACTAACATCTTGGCCTCGCAAACCCGCAGCTTTCAAGTCAACCTCAAAATAATTAAAACAACTAATAATTAAATAATTAAAATAATTAAAACAACTTTCTTCATCTTTCCTTCAGACCCTCCCTCTTACCTTTTCTGTATCTCTGTGGACACTATCACCCCTTTGCCAGTTATTCAGGCCCATCAGCTGTGACGTCGGTCTGTCTGTCCCCGCAAGAAGCAGCTGCCCACTGACTCCTTTCCAGCAGCTCAGTAGAGCCATGCTGTCTACTCTGCCAGGCTGACCAGCACCATTTCATTCCTTCCTCATACTTCCTTCTGACTCAGTTGTATCCTTTAATTGTCAGAGCTACACTCCCAATGCCAAAACATGTTTCCCCCCCCCCTGCTTTGTCCACATTATCTTGCTCAATGGAGTCTTGGATAATGACCTTGAGATAGAGATGTGACAGCTATAAAAAACTATAAATAACAAAGGTAACTTTGATAGATCTTTAGTTCTGAAGTAAGAGTTTTTAGCGTAATCCTCTTGAAACAGAAGAGGGGGATGGATCAATCCAGACCAACTCATTTTCAGTCCATTCTTTCAGTGTGAACTGACGTAACTCACAATGACATCTATGGGACCAAAAGAGCACAAGCCATGTTAAGCCCAGTCAGTAGAAAATAATATATGTTACTATTTTGTTTCCATGCATTAATTCATGTCACCTTTTTTGATTTTGTTTTTCTTCTTTTTTAGATATCTGTATTTTAGGAAAATAAATAAAAGCTGTATTTATAGCAGAACATTTTTTTGCTTGTGCACGTAGGTGGCAATTCCTACACCAGTAAATCCTAATAACAGCATCTATTTGTTTCATTTTACAAATTTGGTTTGTATATATAGCCAATTCAAACTATTGTACAAGAGTCAAAAATATGCCAAGCATTTCCTAACTTACAAAAACTGTGGTTAAACTCAGTTAGGATTCAATAAGCTCTGCAGAGGCTAATTAAATTTTTATAGATTTATTCTTCATTCACTGCTGTAAAAGGCTCTTCTGTTTGCCTATCATTGCCAAGTTGGTGATGGGGGATACTGAGAACCCTGATCTACATCAATCTTCTGTGTTGCCAGACATCAAAATAATTTGCAAAATATCGGTATGGCATAAAGTGGGGAAAGAAGGAAGAAACAGAACTACAGTTCTGAAAGTTGTTTGGGTGATCTGTGGGCTACCATGGATGTTAGACTTCTGCAGGCACAAGTGGCATATTGAAACTTTCTCTTACTGGGAATCAGCTGCAGAAGAACGAACACTTTTCATCTTGCTTTCCAGCAAAATGGATAGCCACTTCTCCGCTGAGGCTATACAAGAGTGGAATGTGGCAATCTCAATTCCATGAAGACATTACATTTACAAATTGTAATCAAGCACAAATTACTGGAAAAACTACTAGCTACTAGTCTACTAACAGCAGCACCATAGATTTCTACAATATGTCATATAGAACACCTGGGTGGGGACAGGTATTTCCTTGAACTAGGTGTCATACAGGTAGGTAGCAAAGCAAAGCAGTCAATGTCCCAGGAGGATTACAATCAACGTATTACATACATAGCAGGTGGTTGTGTTGAAAAAAAAAAAGAAAAAAAAAAAAAGATGAAGGCTGAGAGATTAAGATAATAATAGAAAGAATATTTTGAACATGAAAGTCTCTGCTCAGCTTTTGCTTAATCTACTCTGTAAGTCCCCTGTTCAGCACAGCTGAAAACATGCTGAAGTCCAACTCTCTTCAGCAAAGCACTAGGCCATGTGTTTAGTTTTTAGCTTGTGATGAAGTGTTCTGCTAAATATGGATTGACTACTGAATTTGAGCCTAAGGATGTTGTTAAAATAGTGGTTAGAGGAGAGGCAGTTAACATTATTTATTAAAAAGCTTTTAACAGCATTCCTTACAAAAAGCTGCTCAAGAAACTAATTTATCATGGGGCAAAGTTCTGCCTGGGGTTAAAAGCTGGTAAAAAGATAAAAAAAGGTCAGACTAGATAGTCACATTTCATCACAGAAGGGCAATTGTCACAGGAATCCATAACAGCAATGAAACTCTGTAATGTTACCTACAGGGATACTACACTGAGTAGTCTGAAAAGAATCTGGTAACAGTTTTGAGTTTTTTCCCAAAAGTTATTAAAACTTATAGCTTTAAAACAAACAAACAAACAAACAAACAAACAAACAAACAAACAAACAAAACCCAAAGAAACCAAAACAAAAACAAGGTGTAATGATCGTCCTGAATATTCCAGTGATGTTGTGGATCCCTTGCCTCAAAACTGTGTTTAACAGTCGAACTCCTTGGAGGATAGCTCTTGCTTTCTTTTCACTTGGAAAATACCTTGCATAGTCCAGGCAGTAGCTGAGACAAATAGCAATAAATATTGTTAATAATCTGGAACAAGGCCTTTAGCAGCAGAACATTTTTTTTGCCAGGAAAAGTGTATTTTATGTGACATAATTTAGATCAGCCAAGACTAAATAAGACTTTAGAGATTTCTAGATGGCCATACTAAACTCTCTGCAGAACATTCATGACAGATGAAATTCACTGCAGATAAATTCAAGGTGATACACGCTGGAAAGGACAATTCAACTGCTCATAGGCATAGCTGAGTTATAAATTAACCGTAATCACTCAAGAAAAAGATCTTGCTGTCACTATAGACAACTCCATGAAAACATCTGCTCAGTGCATAGCAGCGATCAAGAAGCAAACAAGATGTCAACATATATTAAGAAATGGTTAGGTTTAAGACGGGAAGTAATATAATGTCATGGCCTAAGTCAATGGTGTGCTGTCACCTTGAACATTGTGACCAATTGTGGTCAGCCCCTTCAGCAACACAAACATGAATTGAAAAGCTCAGTTCTCCCTCTCCTGCAGCACACGTTATGGGGCTAGCCATATGGGGCTAAAAGATGAACTGATAGAAGTAAATTTCTGAGCATCTTTTATAATTCACATGTACAACCTACGAATACCTACACGTAATCCTACAAAAACTCAGTTCAAGAGCTTAACCACTTTCAAAAGTAACTGTCAATAACATTCAAACTTAGAGGTAGGTATCACTAAGAAGAGAGATAATCAACCAAAAGGATGGCAGCCAAATGGCCGATGAGGACATTTGGAGGAGGCATGCCCTCTGGCCAGGCTATTGAATGTATTTCATATTCATTAAAGACCTCTCTGGTTTTTACACTGTGGGTTCTCCAATTTACCTACAATATCCTAGAGAATTTCATGCCATTTGCAACGGATGTGTCACGTTAGCAGATGTATCATAGCTAGCTCATGTGGAGGCACATCACTGGCAAAATATGCTAACAAAATTTTGCACAACTAGCTATTATACATTATTACTGTATTCCATTACTCTCAAGTTTTTTGGAATATTGCCAGGTTGCTTCAACGTGCAATGTTACGTTTTTGCGCTGGATTACTTTAGAATAACCCACCTGACTCAATGATTGGTGAATTAGCATTACTCTATACAAACTTCTTGCAAGAGAATGCATCAATGCCAAAATGTTAAAATAAAGATGTCAAAATAAGTGTTAAAATACAGCAAACTCAGAATATAGAAGGAAAGGTAAAATTTAGACCAGAAGACTTGATAAATGAGATGAAAGTTCATATCCTTCAGCCAGCAAAAAGTGTAAGAAAAAAGTTCAGTGAAGGAAAAGAAATATTAGCCAAATACAGCTTTGGGAATTATTTCCCGACAAAAACATTTTAAGGATCTGAAGCACAAAAATCTATTTTATGCTTCTCTATGCAGTTGATCATGCATTCCTTCAGGCAGGCAAATGCTATCGACTAAACAAGATTTATGTGCGGAGAGCAACAATGGGATCAAAACTGAGGTACCAGCCAGTTAATATCAGAGCAGGGCAGGAAGCAGTTTTTCTGTCTTTGCAAAAATGTGTGCGATTTGAAGAATGGTACCTGTGTGTATAAAGAAGAACTTCAAAACAATGTTGGTTGTGAAAAACTAGAGAAAGACAGACAGACTTATCTTCTAGGTAAGTCTACTGGTTAGGAGATCGGAAAGGAACAGACTGAAAGATGAGTCCTAATATGTTCTAACAAACATTCACTCAATTTTATGTAAAGTCAAAAGATTTCCAAAAGAATTCATGATATCAATGCCTAAGTGGTTCAGACACTGTCTCAAGGGGAGGTGGCTGGAACTCAGGGTCCTCTTGAAACTCCTTTTACAAACAAAAAAATGTAGACAGAGGAAACCAAGTGGTGTCGCATATTGCTACTTCATAGAACGTAGATCCCCCCACATTTACCTACTTGCATTATGAAAACACGATGCAGTGCCTGGTGTCTCTTCTCCATGGAACTTAAGGGCTCTTTGGAATAGCTGACGGTGTCTCTGTGCCCCTTACCACCATTCTTCTTCAGTTTGACAAGAAATTCTGCCTGCTCCCTAATGCCTTTTCTGCGAAAACAGATAACTAGTTTGCTTCAAGACAAAAAAAAAAAGAAAAAAGAAAGGTTTTGATGAAACTGCATTTTATCAAAGAAAAGGCAATTTCTTAGAAATGTCCCAAACAGCCTTGGGTAATACTTTGTTTTCTTTCTTTCAAGAGACCTACCTTACCTTAAAAATGTACACACTATAGAAATACACTGCTATCCCGCTCTTCTTTCAGACACATAATCTCTCCACTTCCACATGGTAGCTACCCCTGTACATATAGCTAAGTAGCAGAGCTATATTTTGGTTCATTCAGCAGTTATGAGACCTCCTTCCTGCAAAAAGGAACTGCCATCACCAACATAATCTCTTTTATGCTAAATATGTAGTGTTAAAAATTAACCTACTCTGCAACTGTACTTAAAGTAAGACGGAACTAAATTTATAAAGGCTGCTGTGTAAGAACCTGATTCTAGCCCATAGGATGTTTATTTACTTCAATTATTGTAGTGTTCATTTCCTGTTTTTCCAGTAGCATCTAGAAGCTGTAAGCTGGGTCAACAGTCTCTTCAGTTAAATATTGTTTGTACAGGTAGGTCCCTCTAGAAATATTGCAAGTATTGATATTGCTGTGGGTAATGCAGTGCCACACTACACACTCTGATCTTTCGCATACTCTTATCCCATTGCAAATGCAAGGGAAAACAAGCTAACCCACCTCAATGTAAATAAACACATGCACGTATGTGCAACAGTTATAGAGCCGAAATATGGGCACACCCTTTCCTTGAAGAGTTGAATGGACAAAGCCTTGAGCAATCTGACTGATCTCTCAGCTGACCTTGCCCTGAGCTGGAGATTGGGTTTGAGATCTTCTGAGGTTTCCTCTAACCGGGGTGATTTTACAGGCAGTGAGTGTTGTTGAGAGAATGGTCTACAACTCGTGGTAAAACAGCTTTAGGTGGTTGTTACCCATACCATGAGGTCGATTTTGGGGGGTGATTTTACTATGCAACACTGAAAACTGATACAGATTGACTGTCTCAAGAATGAACATTTGCCCAGACAGAAGTCCACCAAAGCAAATAAAGTTAGTTACATCACAGTCAAAGCACTACTTTCCAAAAGGCTTAGCAAGACACAGTTTACCCTATGGCATTGGGTTTGTACTCATCCCTTAGCATACAGTGTAAAAAACACAGCACTTTGCAGTTGGTGGTATCTGAAAATGAAAAAAAAAGATAAGTTTTTCTCCTTTTTTCCTTTGAAATTTTGCATATTTTTCTTCTCCAACTTCTATCCATCTTTTGTGTCATCTTTCAGCTCAAGATCAGCATGAGAGTGAAGCAGTCACCACGAGGGCATCCTGCACCCCAAGCTAGCAGCAGCTATTGACAGCAGTGCTTACCTCATCACTACATACAATGAGTCCTCAAAAGAGGACATAAATAATGTATTGAAGAGCACCAGTGAACAGGAGGTAGAGGTTTTGCTCTATAAGGACAGTTTCAAAGTTAGATGGCTGAAAAACTGCTATCCTCCTACTGTTTTGACAATATATGAGCCAAATAACATATGGACTGTACTTTGCACCCTTTCTTTCTCCTCCTGATCTCCAGTGTCCTGGAGATGCTTCTCTGCCCTCTGGCTTATTAGTGTGACAAAACAGACAACTGTCCTTATTTATGTGCATAGCATCTCTTAGTGCCGGCTTGGTGAGATTCATTTTTCATTGCCTTTTGCCATACAAAAGGGAGAGGGAGGAAAGAAGCAAGGGAATAGAGGAGGCTGCTAATCAGTTTATAGCTTGAGCTTTCTTGATTGCAATTACTTTTTTTCCTAAATCATTATGAATCATGAATATTACTGTAAGTACTTAGATAAATGGAACGGGAAGTTTGAATATTATCCACATGTATTATCCTATCTGGCTATGATGTTGGTGGGTGGAGAGAATGATTTACTTTTATTCACTAATCACTATGCAATAGTCCTACTAGCTTGAAGAGTAACCAAATTTGTTATAACAAGAGTAAGCAAGTTCCTTAACTGCTAAATATGTCCATTTTATCAGCAGGCATATCTTCCTGATGAAGTGATTGAGAAAAATGACATTGTTTTTGAAAACTATCCTCACACCTTGGGCTTTAATTTCGAATTGACAAACTTATGCTTACAGTCATCCATTTGTAAATGCCTCAGTTCTTGCTCTAAAGATGTGACATCCACCAAGGTGCCATACAGCTATAATAAACTGGATGAGAGAAGCTTTCCGTGCAATATCTGCTCCATGAGGCATTCAGAGTTGGCACAAGCACTGCATAATGACAAGGGAATTATGTTACACCAGTTCAGCTCAAAACCCATGCTCCCATTCCCTTCTGAATCCACTTGCATATCCTATATATGGAAATCTTATTTGGAAAATGATATATGGATCTTGCTATAGAATCCAGTCACAGAGGTAAAACCAATGCTTTGAGGACAAACTGAATGTGTTTCAACTGCCCCTGACAAAGATTGGTTTAACCACTTCTTTAAAGTATATAGTGCTGAAGAATCCATCTTCTTCTCTGCTCTGCTACCAAACTATCCTTAGTAGGAAAATTTTTCTGCTTCTAGACCTATCTTCTTGAGAAAGACATAGGAGATTATCCATGGCCTCTCTGTGTAGGATATCACCATCTTTGTATGGCATATTTCTAAAATAAGAAAATACTTTCTTTTTTTCTCTCCCCCCCCCCCGCCCCTTTTCCTTATAAGTTATGAATCTGCCATTTTTTGCAAACCGAATCAAGCCTCCAGGCTTTGATGGTTCCCAGCCTCCAGCATTAGGAGTCTAAACAAGTGATCCTGTGTAATTATTCTGAGATTACCATTATATTTCCCTCTGCTTCCCCTTGATCATTCCATAATGCAAACAGGGCACAACTTCTGTGCGTCCCAAAATAATTTTCACTGACCCACTAAATCTAATCACATGCAAGGATGAGACATGGCCACAACACGATATAATCCACTAGCAAAGTGATTTTTTTGAAAGGAGAGCTTTCCAAAACGTTTGTGAGAGCAGTCCCATTGAGACTGTTCTGGCATGCTTACAGTATCTGGGAAGCTTTTGTTTTCTGCCCACATTGTGATAAATATCAGTGCATCCTCGTGAACGTTCTTGAACAAAACTGAGTTACAAATATCTCAGCAACAGGCTGGTCAGCCTTTTATTTGCATAAATGCTCAAAATACTTTTATCCTGTTTGTCCCACTCTGTTGCACAATGCTACAATTAATTATGCTTATATCAAAGTACGCCAATGAAACTGCTTTAGAAATAAATGCATATGGCTATTGGCTTTATTTATTCTGTGTGTTTCTTGGAGCCATTTTTCTGGGGCAAAATCTGATTTGTTTCCTCATGTTTCTGAAATGGGGTATTATGTTTACATGTATTTTCAGAACAGTGTTAAGCTGACATTTTATGAGCCTGTTATAGTTGCAAAAAAACAGAGAAAATGGGAGCATTTACCCTTTGGAACATAGAACATGATTAAGCAAAAACAGTTTAGTATTATATTGCAATCTGATATAATAATGTCCCACCACTGACCTGGTGAACCTGCCACAGAACTGCATCTAGCACAATATTAATTTATTTTGGCATAAGAAATGTTAAATAGATGGACACACAGCAAAATCATACCAGCCACTTGAGCATGGCAATCGGGCGAAGTAATTATGCTACACACACTGCACAGAAGAGGGATAGCACAAAATAGAAAAATAAACATGGCCTTTGATAACCATTTGGGAGTTACTCCATAAGTACCAAAATGAAATTAAACTCACTGAGATTTAATCTGAGTACTCTTAAATACAGAGCATCTTTGACAAAAATGAGCCAGTGAACCACAAAACGCTCTCTTAGGGTTGGGATGTTCAACAGAAGTCTCTCACAGTCCTTAAATCTCTGGAAAGCTCTGGTTCCCACCTGTGAAGTTTGCATCAGAGCCGTAGCAAGACCACATTAGAGGTGTTGCACACACCGTTGGGGTAGAGGAGGTGTTGGACAGTTGATGCAGAGGTAGAGGTGCCCAAGCTTGGGTGTCCATGCTCCATCTGTTGCTATTCAGCACCACTAAGGATCCCAGAGCTCAGCTCCTGTGTGCTCCAGGGTAGACAGAGAGCAAATGGGACCTTGTTTTCTAGCATTTGGCACCTTTTTGGTTCTGAAAGTCACTCCAGCCTTGTGCAAGTTCCCCGCAGCTTAGGGGAAGGGAGGACCATAGAGAGACGACTGTGCCCACCGCATGGGTTATTTGGCAGGGCTAAGCTTAATATATTAATACATGAATGGTGAGCTAGTCCCTGGTTTCCATGGTATTTCTGCTACATTTTAAATGTGGCATTGGATCTCTCTAAAACCTCTTCCATTGGTCCTTTTACTGTCTTCTTCATACTCTGACGTCCCTGACCAGTTCAGCCTTAGGGAGTCAGTACCACTCACCTGGCAAGGTGCCTCAGTTTGTCCAGACTTGTAAGGAGACAGAGTAAACCTGATGCATTGAAGGATTAGTCCCTGTACAAATGCCAGAGCTAGATGCATATGCCAAAACCTTGAATTAAGAATGTACAAATATTTAACGTGTCCTTACATAAAAGGAGTCTACCGAAATAGCCTCCCTCTCTTTGAAAAATAGGATCTGACTTCACTGCTGTCTTTCAAAACTGTGCTGTGGCACTGCTCACCTTTCACGTTGTTTAGTGGTGGCTGAAGAGCTCAAGATGAAAGTGGAAGACTTGGTTCACGTCCCCTTGCAGTCAGAAAGGGTTTCAGGCCACATCCTTCACCTCACAAAAGTTTAATGTTTTTCAACTTGGGGCTATTCTGGCTACTTTGTGCTTCACTTCTTAATGTGAAGCACTTGATACTTGTGTACGGGAGAGAAAAATGGCATAAACGTGTGTCTCCAGCCTAGTGCTTTATTTGACATGGGAAGGTCTGGTTTGTAGTTGCTTTCCTGGGACAGTTTCTGTAATTTAACAGCCATTATATAACACTTTAACTGCCCAGATAAAATGGAGACAACCCAGAATTACCTTTTTCTCAGCTCTGTCAGAAAAAAAATTGCAGTCACCTCTCTTTCACATTATTATCTTTCCTGGCCCCCTGATTTCTGCATTCTGGGCTGCAAGGAGCAGCAGCTTCAAAATAGCGTGATGGCAAGCAGCTCACCTGCGATATTCCTACATGACCACAGGTATGATCCATATATGTCAGCCGTTGATTACTGTCTTCTTCTGCAGGGTGGAACAGATGAGACTGACAGCTCTCAGGCTGAGGATAGATTTTAGCTCAGAACCCACACCTCTTGGACGAACGCACTGTTCACTAAGTTACTATATTTTAAGACAAAGATCACAATCATATCTATCTTTGGGTACCCTGTGAAGGTGTTTCTTAGTTGAGGGTCCTCAACATTCCTTGACTCTATTCCAGCTTAAGTCAGAGACTTAACAGAGATGTTAAAATTATTATTACGGGATGGATGGATTTTTATGAGGATATGCATCTTTAAGTTTGTTTTGGTTTTGTTTTTTTGTTTTTGGTTTTTTTTTTTGTTTTGTTTTTTTTTTTAAGTTAGAAACAGAGCCAGGGATCGTATGGATCACAGTTTGTGATCCATAATGTTCTTTAATTTTATACACATTCTTCTCTGAGCTTCTGTCCTTCATTGGGACCTGCCCTCCATCCTCAACATTAGGAGTCACCATCACCGGGGTCTGCTGGCTCTTGTGTTGGTCACAGTAGTGATCAATTAGTTGAAATGTCTCAGGTGGAAAGGGCTTAAATGACATTCCTGTAGCGTATCTGCAGGGTTGTTTGTTTTTTAAGATTCACAGAATTTCTTTTTATCTCAAGCCAAATCAACCTCCAGCTAATATTTCTGACTTTAAATACCTGTAAGAAAGTGTTGTCTTCTGCCTTTTATATTCTGTCAGCTACTTTGGGGGGGGGTATTATTTCTTCTTGAAGACACTTCTTCTCTCACCGTGTATACTCCAGGACTACTAAAAATGATCACTTCAGAAGTGTTGCTTTTATTTGGATAATCTTAATATTGTACAAGCATCAGATTTTGCCTGACCTCAATCGCTCCCATTCCTGCATCACATAACCCGACAGCTCAGGCTTCTGATTAGGCTTTATAATTCCAAAAATGTGTCAGAACTTACACATTACAATTGTTAGACATATCTAAATGTAACAGGTAAAACCACAGGGAAATTAGTTTTCTGAAAATCGAAATGGTTTCCATTTTGTTGTGTGGAATAAACACATACTTTTTTTTCTTACATCCTTATGTGTTTGCAGTGCCATGTCTTTTTCTGTAATAAATTAGCCTTGTATTTGCACTAAAAATATTTGCACTAAAAATACAGGCCACATTGCAAAAAATAATTTCAAAGGGCAATGTTTTTCTCAGAAGCATTTTTTTAAACCAACCATTTTTCAACAAAGATGTTATATCCACAAGGAAAAAAAAAAAAAAAAAAGAATACAAACCAGGTCTGTTGTAAAGCTTTTGGAATATCTAAGCTTCTCTTGCATTAAAATTCTGGAACATCACTTTTATTTGGAAGGGATATGTAGTCCATACTCCTTTTTTTTTTTTTTTCCCCCCCTATCCTTTATTTCTTCTGCTTTTGGTCTTACTTTTCAGAGAGGGCTCGTCATGCTGGGCAGCTGTGATAACAGGCTGACGGACGTTGGGCAGGCTCAGGGGGACCTGAGGAAGGAGGCAGTTCTTGAACTATGTGAGGTTTTGCTTTGACATATTTTTTTTT
>VXBL01006445.1:343492-390407 GCA_013400195.1 Aramus guarauna | reverse complement strand
TTTTGCTTTGACTTTTTTTTTTTTTTTTGGGGGGGAAGAACTTTCAGATAAAAAAACCTAGTAAAGTTCCAGGAACATGTAGCTGCGTCCCTCTGGAAACTGGGAACTGCTGATTGTTACAAATCTGTTTAAGGCTGGAAAATCTGCAGCTGGCAGGGACGGCACGGAGGCTTACAGCTCTGCCCCGGAGGCTTTCCAGCTACTGATGGAATGATGCAGGGTTTGTGGGAGCATGTGCAGGTGTCATCCAGCTCCTCTTCCTCACAGCGAGTAGTGCTTTATTCTGGAAATCAATCCCCTAGAATCGGCCACAAAACATATGCAGTGATGGGTATGAGGGCAGCGAAGCCTGGCCTGAAGACAAGTGACAAAAATATGTATATTGCACCTGAAGAAAGCTTGACACAATGTAAAGACAAACCACAAATAAATCAATATAAACCCAAATTCATTTGCACAACTACACGTAACCCCATTTTTCACGACGTGAATCATCGCTTCCCGTTCTCCACCTCCCCAAACACACAAAGGTTAAGTAGGACGGAGGTTCTGATGGAGATGAACAGCTTTCCGCTGCCCGTGGGTGACTTGCGGCCAAGCTCGCCCTTAGGCTCCCACGAGGAGGTGATGTAAGGCGAAATTGCAGCTAGGGCAATGCAAGCAAAGTGACCGACCTCAGGATGCTAATGTGAGCTGCTGCCCTCACCGGTGCTCGAGACAGTGCACATTTCTGAGGCTGTCGTTACTAGTGACGCCCAGACTTCGCTGAGAAAAAGCGCTTGGTTGAAATTATTGCACTTGCTCTGAGCGCAAAATGCTTTGAGTTTAAACGAATCAAAGGCAAAGAATACTGCTTATCCTAGACATGGAGATTTCAATGCTTCAGAGGGATGAAAAAGCACTAATGCTTGATGACTGTGTGCACTCCCAGTAATTATTAAAGAATAAAGTCTGATATCAGTGGTATAGAGAAGTTAGGTTATGTAAAACTCGCATTAAATGAAGGGAGCTTATTGGAAGAAAGATGTGTATTCATAGCTTCGTTTTAATTTGAAAAGTTTTATTACTGGTAATGAAAATATGCTGTGTCTCCTTTAAATAAAATAGAAAATGTGCCATTTCCCTAGAAATAATTCAGAAAAACACTTTTCTGAGTTTAAATCAGAAGCTTGGACTCTAGATTCTTTTTCCTGCTTTATAATAGTATCACTTCTATGTTTCCTTGACCAAATCATTACATCTGTAAAAATCTAGAAAAAAACCCTTGGTTCTGGATGCCAAGGCTGCTAGTTTCTGAAGGTACTCAAAGCCAACAAATTTGGTTGAAATCAATGAAGTCTGCAGATATTCACAACCCAGTATAGGCAATGGGCACCCCAAAACTGAGGTAGTTATAATTAGTGGGGACATGTGAAAATGGATTCCCACACTTGCAATGCGACGGTGAGCAGAAGTACAAAGGGGAAAGGACTGAGTCAGAAGAGCTCCCCCAACAGATGTCAACAATTTCACCTGATGAATTCAGTACCCCCCCAAAATGGCTGCAATATTGTGTTTATTTTTTTCATTACTCCAAACGTTTGACAGTCTTGCAAGCATCTTTCGAGCACTAATTAATTCTCTTTGCATCCCCTTGATCTGAGGATCATCTCCATCTTCTGCATGAGAATCAAGGTTTCAAAAGGTGAGACCACACGGCAGCAATGGGACATTTGGGCTCTCTGATGTCTCTCGCTTTCCTCATGGGACTGGAACAACAGATTAGCATCAGAGGGGGATTCCTTGCTGCTTCTTTATTTGTGCTTTTGTGGGGCTTTTCTTTCTTCCTACCATTCAGCAGCGTTCAGGCATGATTTCCTTGCTCTGCCATGGCCAAGAGAGAAGCCTCTCGACACTTGGAGGTGTGCAAGTGGTGAGCGCCGTTTATTCGAGCGCATGGCAGGGTGCCGGGCAGGTGGGGGGTGGGCTGGAGGCAGAAGCTGCCTGACGCATGGGATAAGATGTCTTGGGAGTTAAAACTCCGCATCTTTCCTGTGTCAGGCTGACCCTCTCTTTTAAAAATGAAATTAAAAACAATCCTCCCTCACCCCCAACTCACAGAGATGCATAAAGAAATTGAGAACTTTTTCACTACTGTGTGTTGCAAGAAAGAGAAATCCTGTCGCAGGATGGAGTTTTGTTCCTTCTTTTAATTCCTCTGGTGTTTAGATCTAGTCATTCCCTCAGGACACCAGGGATGCTTTTTGAAGATGCCCATGACAGACATTAGAGAGTTTATTATTTTCCCTTCATTTTCACTTTGCGAGAAACTGTAGCAGAAGAACTTCAGAACTACATAAAATCTCAGTGTTTTGATTTTCTTTTTTTTTTTTTTTAAATGTAATATAAGATAAAGAAGAAAAGAAAAAAGAAAAAAAAAGAAAAGGCAGAAAACACATCTCCTGAGTGAGTTAAGAACTAGAAATGCCAAAAAGTCGGAGGGGAAAATGACTCACCCCAAGGTCACACAACAGCTTGGGAGCAACAGCAGTGAAAGAATGAGAAAATCCCAGTTTGTTGCCCTAGAGAGAGGACCCCCATCCTTCCTGGGCATCTCTGGAGAGCGGCTGGGGAATGAAAGCATCTCTCCCTGGCTGTTTCCTGGTGTGCAATGGAGTGCAATGTCTGTGGCAGCAAGCGTGACGGGAAGTTGCCTTCTTGCAAATGGAGCCAGGTACCGTCGGGCCCTCAGCTTGGTTGGATCCATGTGAGCAAAAAGTCTGCGGTGTACAAAAGGAGCTTCTTTCAAGTGAATGGATAGGACGCAGGGAGGTTATTTCAGAGCAGGATGTAGAAAATCCAAAGTTAAAGCAAAATCTTCCCCCAAAGCCTGTACTTTCAAGTTGCTAGGAGTAAGGTACATTGAATATGCAAGAGATTGGAAAAGGAAGGCGTTTGCCAAGTTATGTAATTCAATTGGATGTTCTCGCTCTAACTACTGACCTGGATCAAATCTGCTGCCAACTTGCTCATACAGAAGTCAGCAGCTGGTGCTAGGACTGGCCTGGGACACGTTATTATGTTCATTGTATGTATTTTCCATTGGAAAACTTATTAGAGAAATCAGAGAATAATACATTCTTTTACAGATTTTTTTTTTTTTTCCGTATAGCTATACATTAGAGCTAAAAAGATTTATTTTTATGAGCCTCCATATAGTTTTGTGGCTTTTGGCATTTCATGTAAGTCTCTGTGTTTGCTATAGCGTGTTTCCTGGAGGAGTTTGTGTCTTGTGATGTGCGGGAGTGACAGGAAGGGATGTGAGACTTTGCCGGGCTTAAGAGTCTGTTGCCAGACCGCCCGCGCTCGGGGGACTGGACTCCGAGCACAGAGCATCTCTTCCAGGACTGCTTTCTGAAGAGCTCTGCTCATTAACTCCAGTGCGCTGTGGCCATTCACTCAGAAAATATGCAGCTTTTATGAAGCATTACCTGACAGATTTATATTTTATATATTATATAAATATATTTATATATTGGTATCACATTGCATTAAGCCATCTGAGATTTAGGGCTCAACCTGAGCCATAGTTCAGTGATGCACAGCAGCCTCCCAGTTTACCTGACCTGTCAGATAACTCGACCCATCTTTTTTAAAGGAAGCACCTTTTAGCTCCTTTCTTCATTTTTTTTCCCCTTTATTTTCTATTAATTTTCATTTACAATAACAGACAGTTGTGTAGGCTGCAGTTACTATTCTGGCTGGCTGGTCTACACCTAACTCTTCTCTGGTGTGAAATAATCACACTTTGAGATGCTGGAAGACTGCGACTTCTCCGTCCTCCCACTACCTCCACAGCTTGACTTCCTTCAGCCACCTCAGCTGTAACAGCAACGCTATTCTAACATCTTTGCATTGAAGTCAACCTCATTACTCATACTTGCAGGCAGTCATAACAATTCCAAAGAATCATTGTTGCAGATAAAAGGGCAAATGAATTTATGACAGCCAATTAAAGCACAATTAATAATTAAATGGCGATGTGAATTCTGAACTTGAATAGTGGTTTTTCTAGAAAGAATGCTGGCATTTGACAGTGGGGTCTGTGGCTAAGTATTAAATAACATAGCGCACCAAAGGAGTGGTGTCACTCCACCAAAGTTAATGAAATATTACAGTGGAGTCTGGTCCATCTTGCTCAGCTTCCAAATAAAGTGCAGAGATTTTAAGAGAATACATTAGATGTGAAAAATAAGTAACATATTTATGGAGTGTTTTCAGTTTTGTGGCAGGCCCTGTCTCTAACAGGGATGTCTTTGTTGAACCTCTGTTGGATTAAGGCTTGGCATAGACTTGCAGAAGTGTCATAAATGAAACAAAGAAAGAAAGAGAGGCAAAAAAGAGCCTTCAATATAGTTATAATACTTTCCTTTCTCAAGGACTTAATTTAGGAAGGCAGATCTACATCCAAGACAGAAGGTTGCATGTGGGGTTTTGGCTATCACAGGAGTATGGAGGAAAGAGATACACTGCGGGTTATAAAGCACAGACTCCAGGAACCAAGGTTCATGTTGTCCTGAAAAGAAATGCAGATACATCTGTGGATATAGTTGAGTCTCTGGACACCAAGGAGTATAGAAGAATGAATAAGAGATTTGGGCAATGGCCTCTTCCTGAACTTTTCTTATGGTAGGGAAACATCTACCAGTGACATATTTTTGGTTGTTTACTCTTCCCCAAAGCTTCAAATTTCAGAGGGTCTGCTGTTAGGTTGCTATTGCTCTCTGTTTTTTCTGCCCCCTGTTTATTTTTTAACAGTTTCCCCTTTAAAATGTTAAAATAACTATTTCTCTGCATGCAACCAATATGAAAGCACAGTCCCCTACCTCAACCCATGTGGTTAGGAAGTCCTTATTTAAAATGCTTTCTCTCCCCCTATCTCCTTCCTGTACAAAAACAACCCAAACAAACAAAGGAGGCTTTCTTGGAAAGTTGGCAATGGTTTTCTGAGCTCCCACTGTCATTTCTTCTTTAAGATCTTCAACTTGTTTGTTTAAATGTTCATGTCTTTAGGCCTTTCTTCCTGGTTTTATTGCTGGAAACCATGAGAGCTGTTATTTGTTCCAGAAAGCAGAGTTATTATTTCTTCTCTACCCCAACGATGACTTTCCTTCAATTTAAAGTAAAAAAAAACCAAAACAAAACCATTTACTCTTCCAATATGCACTTTAACTCCTATGACTTAGAGCCCCAAGCAGCACATCTTTGGTGGGTTGTTGCAATTGAAAATCAAGTGTGGAAGGCACTCTATAAAATTTAGGTGATGCACGCCACAAACAGCTGCGGTCCCATTAGTTCCAGAGCATGACCAGATGATGGGAGTCAATATGCCATAATATTTTTTTTTTTTTTTTTAAAGAATAAATATACATTTTGCATTACATGATATCAAATCTTGTCAGAATGGAGCCGGCTGGGGAGTTTGCAGGTAATAACGGTTATGTCATAGATACCTGAAATTTTATTGAGGGTTTGCCAAGCTCAGAGGCGTGCCTCGTGAAGGCGGAGGGGCCGTGGTTGTTAGTGAGCCTTGCTGGGGAGCGTGGGAGCGGTTTGCCCCGCTGCTGCCTCTGACGGAAGAGGTATGTGCCACTGTGCCAGCAGAAGCCCCAAGCGATACTCGCACCAAGTCAGCAAAGAACAGAGTGCGCACACAAAGGGGAAGAGGAAAGGGGCACCTTCGCACGCACGTGCGCACAAGACTTCAAATCGTTTGTCCTGTTAAGACTTTCCCAAGGAGTGCATATACTTTAGTGAAAAAATTACCCCACCCAAATGCAATTTTTCTTAGTATTCCCCAAGAAAATGCCCAATACAGGATAACAGAATAATCCAGGAGACTCTGAGAAGATGAATGCCCAGGATCACTTGTCTCTATCCCATTTGAGCAGATGAGGAATACGAATCTGTTCATCCCACACCTCAGAGTAGGGTTCTAGACAGCAGACTGTCAGTGTTTTTATTATTCTAGGGAAGGCAAGGGGTTGTTTTGTACATGCAACTGAAAACACATTTGCAAAACTTCAGTTTTGTTCTGCATCAGACTGGAAAATGTATTTTGAAACCTGAATTTTCCACTAAACACAGTTCTGGACTTCATGCCATTCTACTTGAGAGATCAGCATCTAACATTGTGGAATGCTCTTTTGATTACCTACAGAGTCTTGGTTCATCTATATATGTAAAAAGGTAATTCAGGTCATTCAGTTGTAAATAGAAAGATGATTTCTGGCAGGCACTGAAATGCATGTGGGAATTTATTTATTTTCTATACTGAATGAAGTTCTTCACGCTAACCATTCCTGCTGAAAACACAATCACAGCTAGTGGCAGCCAAGCATTCACCACGATGTTCTTTTGAGATACATAACCATCACAATAAAGAACAACACAAAGAAGAATTAGTTGGTAAAAATGGGTTCTGTGCTGATTGCATTTAAAGATTTCCAAGTTCAAAGTCAAAGTGTTAAAAAGCTCATGATGAAAGAAATTCTGCTTTTAATGAAAGCTGAGTTGTGCACAACCACTTTGACAAGAATAAGCATAAGGCAAATAATTTAAAACATTTAAGGATCCCTATGAGTATGTAGTACTACAGATTGCAGTATCAAAGTGTTGGAAGTTATAGAGGCTTCTTATATTCCTCATGTTTGTTTTTTTTTCCTGTGAAGAATTATTTTAAAATAAGAACTCACCTTAAAGAAACAAGCCCATTTTTTCCAGCGCTTGGTTCTGGGGCAGCCTTGGCATTGTTATAAATTTGCAAGGTATCAACAATGCTGTGAGCGTCTTCCACAGCAAGAAGGGATCAGTAAGAGAGTGAAATTGGTAGAATATGGGGGTGGTCGAATCCGGCACTTTTGCAGGGGTGACTCAGAGACCCATCCTGGTTTGCTAAGATTTTATCCGCACAATGCACAGCAGTAAGTGAACATGTATCTCAAGAAAACAAGGAGTGTGGGCCAGTGTATCTGCAAGTGTATGTGTGCAGATGTGTTTGAGGATTTTCCTTCTGTCATTTTGCATCCCCTGATTTTCCCGTGGGAGAATGTTTGTGTTATGATGAGTCACCTGTGCAGATCAGGATTTCTTCCTGTAACAGGGTATTTTCTGCAGTCTTGTGTCTCCCATTCTGTTTGACTTCTAAATTCTTTTATCTCACGTCAGTAGCTGCTATGGAAATGCTACACATTCCCTGGACATTGATACTGCTGTCAAAACTCATCTGGAGATAAAATGCCTTTTGACCAGATAGGTACCTAGGTGGCTGGTCTTCCTGTAGCTCTGTGCTTTGTCTTCTCAGGATTCAGGAGTTGGACAACAGTAGGAGTCCCATCTCCCTCCCACATAGCATTAACAGAACTTTTCACTAGAAGACCAGATATGACACTTGCAAAATTACGGCTCCTCTGAAGTCAGCAGAAATCTAACAAGAGCAGAGCTTCATTTTCTGGAGTTGTTCTGAGAAAGTACTTCGAAGTCAGGCTGAAAAGACAGGAGGAACGCAACCAAACTACAAAGAAAATACGTAAGAAAAAATGGCAAAGGATACTGATTCTCCCTTGTTGTGTATCTTTTGCGGTTGCTGCCTTGAAAGGAGTACAGAGGAGAAGGAACCTCAAGCAAAGTGGAAGGATGATGTCCTCCTTTCCAAGAGGTTTGTGAGGGCTATCTACAAAGCTCTAGTCTGAGCTGAAGTCCATCTCCTCTCTCACTCACACAAATACATGGACACACTTGCATCACCCTCATTTACAAGAAGGTTTGTCAGTGCTACCATTATGTTTATTGTAACACAAACCACTAAACTA
This sequence comes from Aramus guarauna, assembly GCA_013400195.1. Classification (NCBI taxonomy): domain Eukaryota; kingdom Metazoa; phylum Chordata; class Aves; order Gruiformes; family Aramidae; genus Aramus; species Aramus guarauna. The sequence continues at coordinate 382,557 of VXBL01006445.1, read as the reverse complement.
GAACAAGAGACCTCTATACACAGGGAAATCTCAAATCTGCATGGTGAGACAGATGACACTGAAGACTGTAAAACTGTTTGTTCCTTATGTCCTTGCAGGATAGGTCCCTTCCCCCAGTACTGATTTCCAGCTTTCCTTTTTTACCTGCTTTGGAAAACTGTCCTCTTGGGAGTCTTCCTTCTCCCACCATCTGCAAAGTTTAACTTTGTGTCCCTTCAAAAACCATCTTTGTAGCTTTCCGAGGTCTTTCAGTCTACCCATACACTGCAGTTTAATCTCTCTCTGTCACAGCTCCATCCTATTTCTTCACCCTGGATGTGTTCAGCTGCCATCAGGAAAAGAGCAGCAGCCCTCTTCTCCACTGCCCACCCTCACAATATTTGAACAGGCTGTAAAATGTACACGTGCTAATAGAGTAAATTGTACAAGGACAAATCAAACATCTTTACCATCTGTCACAGATGTAGGTAACTGAACATGAGGCAGTAAGAACTTAAGCAAAGATGTGAAAAAAATACAAGTGATTCAGTCCAACTCATGACTCCAGACTCATCAGGATCTTCCCTATAAATAACCATGATGTTGTTTTCATTTCTTTTTCTGGAGTTTGACTGAATTCCCACAGGCCCGTATGCGTGTTTCCCACAGCGTCTCAGTGGAAAAAAGTCTGATTTTAATGTGAAGCAAACTAGCGTGTGCCAGCAGCCCCAGTTGCAATCATTTCAAGCTACCCAGTAAGGAGACAGTGATGTTCCTTTCCTTGCAAGAAACAGGATTCAGCCATTCCCATCAAGATGAGGACCAATACCTGGGTAGGGACTGAATGGGGTGAAGAAGAGAAGGATCTGTGTCTTCTCCTTTCCTTTGGTCTATGCAATCTCACTAGGGGAAAAAAAAAAAAAAAAGTATTCAACTTCTGTTTACTTGCCTTGCCTGCACCCAAACCACCAGTGGGTAAGGGTCTGTTTTCTATCTCATATTTGCTGTTACAAAATTTGTACGAGACTGCTACTTCAGCATTCTCTCCCTCTGTGTTTTGATCCCTGAATGTGAGGAAATTAGGACCATACGGTTGAAAATATCAGCAACTGCAGTTGATTTTTCTTCTTTTAAAAGTTGTCTTAAGCCTCCTAACATGACATATGCAGTAAGCAAATATAGTTTCAACAGAGCCTGTCTGAGGCAACCATCCAATACCATCCACTAAGTGGATCCCTATCTAAAAAGTAAATAAAACTGCGCTAAGTCTGGAGAGAACGGGGGAAGAGCTTAAGTTAAGAAGGTTTTTAAAGCTGTTTCTTCTTTGAAGTGGTTTTATTGCAAATCATCTTACAGTGTAAAACTCAGCATTAAAACTCATGTCTTCTTCTCAGATTAGCAGTGTAGAATTCACCCACAGTTTACAGAACCAAAAAGCACATTTTTTACATCATTTAAGTATTGCCATGTGAGGGGATGTTTCATGGACAGTATCTGCTTATCCTTTCAGGTCAGGCCCAAAGAGGTTGCATGTCTAGTTTGGATAATCACTTGACACGGAGTTGAACTATCTCCTCCTAGCACGAGTTAGTTCACATCATGGACTGGCTTTGGAGCAGCTGCCACACATTTAGTTTGGAGGACTAGTGTTACTCCAGCGTGAAAACACCTGAAATATATGCAACATGGACACTAGGGGCTCAGCACTGAATAGTTCACCCTATAGATCTGTCCTTACTGTATCATATTATTCGGCAATGCAGTAATGGCCACAGACCATCACAGAAAGCCACAACTGGAGAGGAACCGTCATCTTTCCATTCGTAAAATCATCTCTAGAGGGATGGTAGCAGTGCTAGGACCTGAATGCTGAAATCCTGAATGTCATTTCTTATTCTGAACAAATACCACGCATCCTCTCCGATTCTTCTTAAAAAGTGGAACATTAATTGAATTTCTCCGCTCATTCTTAGTGGGATCATAGTTTGCAATTGTCCTCTAGTTGCATGCCTCACTTCAATTCTACTTTATCTCACAGACTGTGATTATGAAAACTGGCTGTGTGGCATACAGTGAATCATGCTGTGATTTACTTTGAAGAGGTCAGCTTAAAAAATTTCCTGAGAGGAATTTTATTAGATGCAAACCGCACCATGACTGAATTAAAATGCAGCCTAAGTATTCTTCTATCCATTTCATCAATACCATTATATTTCTCCCTGTTTCACCATTATAAACTAATTGGAGGTGTTTTTTTTCTTTAAAGTGGATGGGTCAAAAGAAATTTTCTACAAACACAAGGTCAATTGTGTTCCACTGAAAATGATAATAAATAGCTCCAAAGTCTCAGTTACACTCAGTGATAAGTGGGCAAGATGGACAGAGAGTGTAATGGAAGGGCAGATGTGGAAAGTATCATTTAGGAATCACTCAGCCCAGAGGTTTGCAAACATTTTTATCAACGGGCATGAAGTGCTGGAAGCCACCGTATAATGAAACAACCATTTCCCTCTTTCATTTGAGCCAGATCCTCTGACAGCACAGGTCTGTGCATGTTATTTCCCAGCTAATGGAATAAATCGTAAGTAACACACAGGACAAAATTAGCTATCAGTGCTTCACTAAACTATGGCTGTCGTACCTGATTTCATCAACCACCTTCCACTGGAAGAGAAGACCCTCACCCAGAATTTTTGAATCGATCCTGTAGTGTCCGTATGAGCTATTGGACCCTGTAGATAAATACTTGTGTTTCATTCAAATGTAGTAGAGGAATCCCCGTCTCATGTCTAGGGTAGCTGGGAAAGGCAATTTTCTTTCTGTGTTAGCTAATAGATAAGGCATAAATAAATGATGCCAAAACCAGTGCAGCAGGTATTTTTGGTTTGTCAGTAAATTTCTTGTTCTGTACCAGGAATGGATGCCTTTTGCCAATCTACATGTGTTCTTAACGACATCATTAGTTTTTTATTGTTACTAAGGATACTGCAGAGCTATCAAATAACAAAACCTTCTCTGAATTTTTGGCTGAACTGCCATCTTTAATCATGTCACTCCAAAATGTTTTATGGAAATCAAAAATTGACTTGAAGCATCGGTTAACTTCTCCTTGTCGAGATTGAGACGGCTAGTGGAAATGCAGCATTTCCTGGCATGATATATCGTCCTGGCAACATGCCTGCAGATCTGGCAGCATGTAGATGAAGACACCTGGCAGGAGGAGAGAATTAAGAGGTATTTTTTAGGACTGATGCATTTCTGCTTTGAAAGTAGCTGTGGTAAGACAGTATGCAATGAGTACATGCTTCTGCACACACATGCGTTTTGACATGTCCTAATTCTAGACATGCAGAAAATACTTAGATATCTACTAAAATGATGATAAGAAAGAAATAAGTTAAAAAAAAAAAAAAAAAAAAAAAAAGGGTTTTTTAATNGAAAAAAAGTGTTTTCTGAATTCTACGTATTGCTGTTTCTTGAATTATCCATGTTATGATTTCTTTGGAAAATATTAGTTGTATCCATAGCTGAATATTTTCTATGGCTCATTAGTCAACATTTGATTGTAATAATTCTGTATTCAAAGACTCAGTGATGCTAAAACACATCATTTTATATGCTTAAAATCACTTTTTGGATGACTGTAAATCATAGAATTAGGTTTCTAATGAGGCTGTTACTAATTTGCAAGTTGATTTCCAAAATTCTGCTGGTACGGTTGTCTGTAAGAATGAGAATTATTGAAAATACCATAGTGATTTAAAAGCACTTAAAATTAAAATATTCATGCAACCTTCCCCTGATACTTGCCCAACTCATAATTAAGAGGCCCCAGCTTTCAATTTTTTCCATTCACAATGCCTAAGCCAAGGTTTTTCAAGGTATATGATTGATTGATTTTAGCTTTGTTAATACCTGTAGTAAACCAGAGCTTTATGTCAGAAAGGCAGCGCTAAAAGTCAGGGAAACGTCATTTGAATCCCTCTAAAGATGTAATTGTATATCATCTGCATATAATTAGAAGCAGGTGCATTCTCAGGCAATGTAGAGGTAACACTACAAATTCAGTAAAACAGAAGTCTGAGATACACATAGCACTTACAGAAGATAATTAATCAGCCTGGGACACCATAAAGACAAATTAAATGGGCTATCTGATATAACATGTTTGGAAAGTTCATTTGTAAATTTTCCTGAATGACTTAAATAACAGCCGTGAAAATGCCAGGAATGAAGGTGGTATATTAAATGCCATGCTACATATAGTAAACTGGAGGCGGTTAGCGAATTTAGCCCTGTTAAAATGTAAAGCCTAAAGGTCTCTGCTTCGTATCCTGCAAAACGTTCACAGGATGCCAGTCCCCCAGCACTGACATCTATTCAGAGTTGTGTTTAGCAAATTAGGGCTTATGCATATATAATTAAGAGCCCATCTATGGACCGGTTTACTTGCCCCAACAGTTGCTTCCCGTACTACTAATTCTTTCCATTTTCCATTTCATTATTTCCTTTCTTCAGGCAAAGTCCATTCACATCAAAGGGAATTTTTTCCTTGACATTCAATGGGCATTGGGTCATTTCCTAATGTATCTGTTCCCAAGAAAGCAAGTCTAGAGCTGCCTTACTGCTGTAAAATCAGCATTCAAAAACATTCATTTCGGGTCAGAATGATTGCTCAGTTCAGCCAGGCCTCTGTCCTTTTTTATCACTAAAAAGTGTATAATCAGGTATTTGCCCAATGAACAGCTGCTCTGCACTCTTACGTGTACGATGTTATATTATTGTTATTTGCCGTTCATTATTCATTATCCTCCAATGAAATATCACTGACTTTTTTTTTTTTTTTTTTTTTTTTTAAACATCACTCTNTTTTTTTTTTTTTTACAAAAACACCATTTCTCGAGGACTCCTATTTTTCACTTTGCCCAGCATTTTGCAGTCATTGTTTTTTCAATCAGAAAAAAAAGATGCACCAGTATTTTTGGCTCTTGTCTTCTTTCTTTTCCCCTATCTTTCTTTTCCCCATGACTTTTAATAGATAATAGGGAAATGAAAACCTGAATACATTTTGTTCGGTTAATAAACAAACAAGATGAGTGTTCCAGATGAATTATGCTCATTTCTTTTTGAATCATCCCCACTTTGAAATTTTCAGACATCTATTCAAAGGAAGAAAAGTAGCATGTCTCATTCAGAAACAGCAACACACCACACCCCCCCAAATCTAAATAAATAGTGCATGAACACATCATGAGCTGAAATGTGTTTGCTTAAATTAGTCATGAACAATTACGAACAAGAAATAAGTATGCAAGAAAATCAGTGTGATTTGCAAAATTATTTGTGAACAGAAAAAAGAGCAGCCAAATACACCGGATAACTGATTAATTGTAATTAGAATGTGGGCCCCTGATCATGCATATCAAATTTCCCACTGATGTGATTTCAGTGAAAACAGGTTTTGGTCCATGCTAATGAATTCCCTCCTCAAATCTACTGATTTCAGTTCTCCTAAGGAAAGTATTTCAGTCACTTCAGCAATAAAACCTGCCCCCATTACCTAAAAAGCTGCATTAAAATTATCTGTTATTTCAGTACAAAATTATCACATACAGAAGAAGTGAGAAAAAAATGATGGTTCTACAGGACCTGTTGATGTGTGTTTGACAAAAGTACTTGGATCTCTGGTAACACAACACAGATGGGCATGACAGCATGAAATGCCCCAAATAAGCGCATATTGATGGATTTATTTTATTTAAACAAAAGTTTTGCATCGACATACCCAAAGATGTGTATTTATAACTACCCCTTTCTCCGTTAATACAGTAAACCAGCAGCAGCATTTGATTTTTCTGGAAAATCTATAATTTTTGTATGCGGCTTGACAGAGTCAGCATTTTGTTCAGAGGACCGGGCTCCTGTTCTTGTTCCAGCTGAAGCTGTCCTGAGTTTTGCTTGTGACCTCTGAGAGGCAAGGAGAAGCAGGTATGCATACGTTGCTTCCAAAGAAGAGATACAGGACTTCCCTCACGAGCAGAGCCACTGGCAGTTTGCACAAACACCTAAGTCTGGCACTTGGCAGATACTCGTCCTCTCCCTGCCCAAGAGCATCCAGGTGGGTCAGCAAACCACCAGGGCAGATGATCTGCAGTGGAGTAACTGCAAAGGAGTAGTAATGCAGAGATACTAACCTGAACGCACCCAAATTGCTCCAAAATTCAGGTGTTTCCCTTCAAACAAGCTAATTCAGTTACATTTCCATCTTTCTGACATCACTGCTTAGTCTCTGAAAAATCGTGCAAGAGTCCTGGCATGAATTTTGGGGTGCCCATGGGCAACGAGGCACATTGGAAATCACTGATGTTAAATCTGAGATTAAAAATGACTTTTGCTTCCTACTGTGTGCAAATGTAAATCAAATAAGCAGAAACAAGCCAAAGGAAATGCTGCTTGATTGGAAGCAGAAAGTTCCTGATTTCCCAGCTCTACAAATGAAAGATTTTGAGTAAGAACTTAGAGGTAGAATATCTCCCCAGTTCTGAATCAGGGAATTAACAACCTGAAGATGTATTAATCATTTAAATGCTATGAGAGAATTCCTGAAGCACAGAAGTCATCCAGGCAACGATTAGTCCAGGAATTGATTTGACACCAGTTTAACCCTGAAGTAACGCCGATGATTTGCAGCGGCGTGGAGGCAAAACCCAGAACTGGGAGATCTGGTGGAGTTCTCACAAGAAGCACAAAACGGGAAAAGTGCATTAACCCCTCCCCTCCACCCCCCACCAAATTTACACAAATTATTTTGAAAAAGAAAAAGCTTGCGTGGAATCAAAGTGAGATGCACCGAAGCAATATACTGCAAAGCACAATACTGCAGAGCTCTAATGAGCATCAGAGACAGTCAGACTTGTAGTAAATAAATGTTATTACGCTGCCACAATTACAGCATCTTTCCTGTTTTCAGGCTGGTTGAGCCATCTGGCATGGGCATCCGGATAAAAGTTATGCAATTATTAAAACAAGCTAAATTAAATTAATTTAAATTAATCACAGTGTACAAAAATAACTGGCCAGAAGCATCGCATCATAGTTGTTTTGAACATGATGACCTATTTTTCTGGTTTTGCTGGGCTTTCTCTAATTATGAGATAACATGCTGTCTTTGAAACCAGTGGCAAAAGTCCAGCTGAGTGAAAAGAGAGATTTGCGCAGGGTACTGCTTCCCTTGGACACTAGCAGTGACATGTTTCATTACACAACACGCACATACAGCACCTAATGGAGGATACGGATAGTTGTTTATTCTTGTACGTTGGCCTGTCACGTACGATGTGAACTTACTACATTCCATCGAAATTTTTCCCATGCTATTTTGGGAAGATCCAGAAGACTTTTTTCATTCCCTTAAATGTTATGAAAAGTTTGTGTCCCTCCAACTATTCATAAATATGTATTTTTTTATTTAGATATTTCCGAAATGGTTGTCTAAATGCTTTATTTGTCACAAAAGTAGGTTTCCTGTTACAAATTCAGCCAATCATTTGGTGACAATGTGTTTAAAAAACAGTGTAAAAAATGACTAACTGAAAATGGCTTGATTTAAAGTGCTGAAGAAAATGGGAAGGCGTTCAACTAACAACCTCCCAGAGCTGCTAGGAATAAGAGCAGTTGCGAAGGAGAATCCCAAGAAGGAGAATCCTGAAGAATTTATTTCTATATTTACCAAATCTGCTTGCCAGTAGACGGAGGGAAAAGGCAACGTCTTGCCTACTGCTTGGTCAGAGGCAGCCTGGCTCCAGGTTTAGGAAGATGTTTGCGTCCCACTGATTCAACAGGATGCGTTTTCCATAGGCAAGGCTCTGGATGTATGCCTGGAACCCAGCGGCAGGTGCGCCGAGGACAAAAGGATCATAGCTTCCACAGTTCAAGTCATGAGCATGCCCAGTTTTAGTTAAAGCTCCCTAAAATGCTTTCCTGCACCCTAAAACCCGTTACAAGGCACCCAGCAAGGATGTACGTATCCTCCTACAGCACAGACAAAAACTCCCTCTGAGCTCTATTTGGCTTTCATTTTGTTTCTTCTCTTTTGCCATTTTTTCCCCCAATTACATTGGCTTTAGGTAAGCCCTTTTAGAGAAGTTCTTCAAATCTATAAACGAATTGCATAAAGAGCCAGTTCAGCTAGTTTAATGCGTTGGATTGGAATCCGAGCAGCAGATAAAACATGCTGTTTATTTGATGTTGCTGATGGGATGTCCCCCACTGGGCAGAACCACGTGTCACATATCGAAGGGGATTTTGTGGGATGCGGGGAAAATCTGCGCTAGATATTGACAGGTATTTTTTCAGACATGTTCAGGGAGGAGTTGGAAGCTGCTTTAAAACAAATTATTTTCCTAAGTGAGGTTCCTGCTTCTCAGAACAAAGCACAGGCAAGAATATTTATCCCTGAGTTTTTTCTTTCTTAAATAGGAAATTGTAAAAACGCATTCAGTGTAAGGTTCTATTTAAAAACTGAGCTTACACTTGCCATTCATCTCTTGCCTGGCAAAATTAAAATGCAGAGGTGCTAACAGCTGTGGAGAAATCCAGGTGTGGGATATGTGACTTGGACCAATATGAAATAAAATGTTAAGCAGAGGGGATTCGCTAACTGTAATTAGATTTTAAGCTTAAGTACCTGCAATTTTACAAATTTTTCCCCCTTCCAAATTGTGAAGAAACTCTTTGGAGTAAAGCTGATAATCTGCATACTTTTGGTCTAAGGAAATTAAAATGCATAAATTATTCACCTAAAATGACACAGGCATTTACAATAGGAGTCTTATCTCTAATAGCATTGTTATTACCATTATAATTGTTACAATAATTTTCTTTTCTCATAAGCCTGCTTCTCATATGTGCATTTAATTCAGATCCCTTTTCAAGTAAATATCATGCTTATTATGTCTAGGCTTCAGTAGACTTCATTCTCGCCTTCTCAGAATGTTACTGATCCTTAGAGGTAACGTGGTTATCTATCTGGGAGAGGGACTGCGAGTCTGGAGATGCAGTCCTGCTCTTGGCCCTCTCATTTAAGATTTGCAAACTTTAGCAAAGCACCTTAAAAACCCCAAAATGCCTCAGTAGTGAAACAGGATGATGGCCCATATGTATCTTCTCTGTTTAAGTCAGTGAGTTTTGCAAAAAGAATGGACTAAATGTAAGACTAACTCGTTTGTTACAAAGAAGGCTTCAGATCTTCAGCTGAAAGTCCCTAGAAGTGCTAATTATTTTTATTCCAACATCTATGTATAAATGATCTTGCTGAACAATCAAATACTGCAGCCTTTTATATTTTCTTATGTGGCTAGTTCCACTAGGATTACAGTTATTTTAAAATATACATGAAAGACAGAAATTATTAACAAAAGCCTTGGAGATTCGTGTTGACAGCGAGGACCGGAGGGTTAAAGTCAGCTATTTGGAAATGTCTGTATATAAAAATACCCATTAGACACATCAAGTACTTGGGCATGTGTACAATGGAGCAGCACGTCAGCTACCTGCAGTTGTAAACTCGTAAGACCCGCGCACAAATACCTGATTGATATGCATACCTTGAGGTTTGCACACATAAAAAATGGCGAGGGCAAATATCCGTGAACAATTGCATTTGCCTCACTTTGCAAATTTGCCCATTAGGATCAGTCTGTATATTTTGAGAAACAACTCATCTTCCTCCTGAGTGTTTATCATTGTAATGACCAAGTTCGCTCGGAAGCACCATGAAAACAGGTGAACGTTTAGAAGGGAGTAGGAGAGAGGAGTTCCCATCATAGGATTAATCAGACAAATGAGGTATTTGGAGAGAACTGTTTGCATGCAGCTGAGTTTTCTAAAATGTTATGAAGTAATTGCATTATGAAAATAATCAGCTGCTCTGCATTCTGATCATTAGAAGCTGATGATATAATTGTGTTATAATGAAAAGCATTCTGGTGATTATTCCATAGAGAACGTCTCTGCAGATAATATTCAAATTTACTTTATTTTGGCATCATTTCAAAGAAGCTGAAAGTACACCGTAAACAGCTGGACTGTGAGGTAATGTTATTATAACTTCTGAAGTATGTTCCCTTTTTTAAACTAGTATCTTGAAAAAGTTCTTTGAGTTTATCTGCATAATGCCAACTGAACTTGTTTATGTTTTATGGTGGTTCATTAAATAACTTTGTTCTGTATTTCCAGTGGGAACTAGCAGTTTTATTCTTTTTCTCTGAATAATTAATTAGAAAGCATCCCAGAGCCAGAAAGAATCAATATTACTATAATTCCTTTGTATCCTGAATGATGTTTTATCACATACTCTCTTCTACTGACACTCTATGCCAAATCTTAACTTGCATGCGCTACTGGTGACTCAGATTCATGGTATAACACGTGTCAGATCTTCCTCCATCAGTAACTCCACTATTGTTTCCAAATAAGCACGCTGTATTTCTTCAAGTTAATCAGCAATCTCCAAGCTAGGCAACTGGTGCATAAACCACTCATCTAGGTGAACAAGGATTGCCTCCCAAAGACCGTTCAATCCATTGGATTTTGACGGGGCAAACAACTCTACGGAGGAATCTGCTTTCCTATTGAATATCTGGCATCCTGCGGCTGTGGGTAAATTGATCTCCTCGCCAAATAAGAAAGCTGAGTTATTCTGCTGTCTTGTTAAAAAGCTGTGTATTTTTCTGCTGTTGCTACAGTATTTGAATGCACCTTGAAAGTAAAATGTAGTTTTATGCTCTGCTGACTATATTGCTTGCAGGGAGATGTCTGGGCGACAACATGAGCTAATCTTTGACTTGTAACAATCTCTGTTTTCTACTCACAGTTTCTCCATTATCCTTCCCCAGATAAATATGTAACTTCAGTCCTATTTGATGGGTAATAGGAGTGAGAAAGCTGAGGTGACCATTGTCCTACTGAGTAAGACTCATTAATTTCCCTTTGCTACAAACAAGCATTTCCAATCTCCGTATTTCCCAGCTGATTTAACCCCCCCCTTGCCTTTTTATCCATCACACACATGGCTGGTTTTTGAATTGGTTGTTTGGAGCAAAGAGGAAAAAATTGGCAATTTGGTGTGGTGTGGAGCCAGCCAAGTCTAGTGGCAGCAATGGTAGCTGGGGGGAGAAAGGGAAATGCTAAGTGTTGAACAGGGGATACTGAGATCTTGACCTCAAATGTCCTTCTGTATGGAAAATGTCAGACTAATTACAAAGCTGTTACTAATTGCGAAGTGCTTGGGCTGAGGTTGAGTCCTTTAAGGGCTTTTGGTTGTAGATACCATCTTGCATAGCCAAGCCTAAATTCTTTGGGAGGTCAGCATGTGCTTGTTCCACCTTCTGGTGTTCCACCTTCTGGTTTTGGGCTCAGGGGGCACTTGTTGCATCTTTACCTGAGTCCTGCTGTAAACCCAGAGTAATCAAATGGCTGTAGCACTGCTTTTAACGCACAAGAGCAGCTCCCCCTGCTTTCCTCATTCTCAGGTCTTCAAAACGTGTGTTCACATCTTCACCACCCCACAGCTGTGATGTGCTGAATCTAGTAAGAAGGCTGGAATAAAATGCCCTGTTTCATTTGATAATGTTTTTACAGAGGAAGTAAAAGCCCACACCTCTCATTGACTCTAATTAGAACAGCACATAATTGGCAGTGCTGAAAATAAAGCCACTAACACAGATGTTTCTTGTTGTCTTTGAAATTTAAAAGAAGGAAAAAAAGGCAGCAGCAGAACTTGAAAGGGATCTGTAAGCTTCTGAAAGGTTTTTAGTTGCTTAATTCCAAATCGCGTTAGTAAAACTTAAGCACCTAAATACACTTAAAGCTGTGTGTATATCTGCACATATCTGTCTATGATCACTTAAGACAATAACTAAATCTTAGACATTTAGAGCCAGAGCTCCATGTCCTGCTTTAACTTCTGAGCGTCACTGCTGGATGGAAAGAGGTAGAACAAGCCAACAAGAAAGAAAAATGTTATTCTCCTCCAGCCTCTGCAGTTAAGCTACCAAAGAGAACTTCTGCAGAGTCCAAATGCACTAAAGCTGGAGTTGATGTATTTTAGTCTATTGGCCTGTGAAGTTGATTGCTGACTTGCCCTTTCTTACTTAAGGACCTCAAAATGGCATTGTAATAATAAAGTGCTGTAACAAGGAGCAACGACTGTGACTCCCTAGTTATTACACTTTTTGTACAGGGAGCTGGATTTTTCATGTAACTGCGATGTAAGTTTTTGAGATGTTGCTTTTTCCGGTGCTTTTTATTTTACTGCAGTAATCAAAAAGAAAAATCATTTCTTTTGACACGTTATGTGAATCCAGCAGAGAAATGCTGGAGGGAGGCTTTGGGAACTGTTAGCTGCGTATTCTACTGGCAACAGAAAGGAAGGATTGGGGGTAATTCCTGCACCTTGGATGGGCTTGTGCTATCTCCAGATATTGCTGAATCATTAAGGCTATAGAACTTCCACCTGGAACTCATAAAAACATTAGGGGCAAGCAGCATTTGTGTTTAAAATTTAGTGCATTAAAGCATGCATTGGATTAACTTTTTTGTTTCCTTTTTTTAAATGCCGCCGTGGAGAATATCACTGGATATACCTACAAGGTCTTTTCTCACCACCCCTCCTCCAGCATTATCTAGAGACATAAATGGAAACTCTGACAGGCCATCCTTCTGGGGGAAAAAAAAAATATATATCTTTTGCAGCTTTGCATTTGTTTGTAAATGTATTGCCTAAATAGCATAAAGTGAAAGAAGTCTTCATCCCGTATTGGGTCCCCTTGACATCTTTACATTGAACAACAGAAGTAGATCGGTGAATGTCAAAGTGAGATGGCAGAGGAATCATGGACACAAACACGGTGTGGGAAAAGGCTTGGGAACCATTGGTGCTGCTGTCACCAGACGTGGTATATGAGAGGACAGGTTGTACCTCTATCATCCACTATACCTATGAGCAGGGTCCTCAGAAGCTATAGCAGAATATCTCTGTATTTGAAAACCAGATCTCTGCTAACAGTCCCACGACTCTATAGCTATGCTTGATTATATTATTAGTACATGTACTGCTAGGGCACCTCCTGTTGATAATATTGAAATGCACACTTCAGCAGCATCTATACATCAGCCAAGCTGGCTTCTCCTTCCTCCCATGCCCACTGTGCTAAGCAAATGACAGGTATGGTTCAAAAAAATTTAAAAAAAATCCTAACCATTCTTACCCCTAAGCCACACAATTTACACATTATGCATAGCAGGGTGTTAGTAACAGATGGACTGTTACAGTGTATGCCATGAATACCTACTAAGAATTGAATATATTTTGTATCAATATTGTGATTGGGAAATAAAAATCTTCGTGAAGAGTCATTCCTGTGAGTAAGCGGTATAGTCTGGCAGTTTTAACTGGGGGGGTGGTGGGGAATAACAAAAGCAATCCTTCCGTGTAATGGCATAACTACCTACAACTGCTCTGTTTACATAGGCAGTCAATTCTAATTTGTGACTAGCACACAAGCTAAATTACAGGAAATATTAATGTTTCACAGGTTGAAACTTTGCAAAAGAAATTTTTAATGCATGGTGAACTTCTGCAGCCTATCTAAAAAAGGTTTTAATGGCAGTTTTGAAAGATCTTTAGTTAAGACAGTTTAAGGGAAGCCTTTGCAATTCATAGTAATTTCCTTCTCATAAATGCATCATACATGTCCTCAGTATCTGCCATAATGTCATCATTTCCTCCGGTAATTATAATGCTAACTTCTGTGTAGTGAGTCTCCACATCTATAAAGCTTAATGTTTCACATCCCATATTATGCTCCCCTGGTAACAGCAGTTTGCGACTACCGTTGGCTCTTCGTTATACGGCCCACCATTAGTGAATACGGATTGTAAAAGCCCATTTCCTTCTTTCCCTACTCCTAATTTCAAAGCAACCGTCATTTAATGCTTGTAATATGCATGTCACTCAGAGCTGAAACTTTTTGCTTAGGGCCAAATTCTGGGAAAACTCCCATTCACGTGAATGAAGCCAGGATTTGTCTGGCTATAGCTCCTTTCATTCCGAAAAGTGAGCTAGGTTTGTGCTTGGTGGCTTTGGTGTGTCCTTCCAAGAAGCTGATAACCTTTCTACAAATGCCCTTCTTGAAAGGAAACAATTAGTAGAATGAGAATTAAAATGAGTTGAAGCAGAAAATGAATCAACCATTAACGGATTAACTCCTTCCCAGGCAGTGTCCCTTCCACCAACCCTCCACCCTTTCAAGGACAGCACGAGCAAGAAAACTGTCCCCTAACCTGGAGATCTGCCTAGCAAGAGACTAGCTCAGCTGGTCAGAACAGTGTGCCCAGTCTTTTGCACCGTTTGTTGGACAAATGATTAATTAATCTCTGATTAACCAGGACGCTTATGCAAGTGCTAAACTGACCCCTAATACTTCTGACACCTGCAACAAAGTGCTGAGAAGCCTTAGTTCCTTTAGGCTTTTCTCACGCGGTTGTTCTCATACTCAAGTTTTATTATGCTTTCTGTATTAAAATTAAAGAGGTCCACCTCATTACATTATACACTAGAGCATCTGACTCACCTTATAAATATCTCTAAGATTTTTGCAAACCCCAGGACTGCTGCTGTTTAAATCAACAAGAAACAAAAGTAGTTCTAGCACTCTTTTCTTAAAGAACTCCATCACTAAAAAAGAAATTCACAGGGTAAAATTGCTTCCCACTCCTAAATCCTGTGCTGTGTCACAAGCTAAATAATTCTAAATTCCCATGAAGTTTATCTGCTCCTGAAGGAGGTAATCTATCAGCTTGTTGTATTGTGTTTGCAGGTTAAATATTCACTAATGGTTTATTAGCACATATATTGTAGATGATCGCCTTTGATTAATGCCCAAGTGCTACAGAGTTTCTCATATTTAATAAATATTTTCAGTACTCCCTTATTGCTTTATCAACATAAATTACAATAATTGTCTCATAACTTCAAATCAATACAAACCCTGCAGTAAATCATTCTGAAGCAGAGAGCTGATAAAAAGTGAAATGCCAATCCAAACTTCTCTTTCACTACTTTATTATACTTTCTCTGATGTTTGGTTTGGGTTTTTTTTTAATGGACCCCCAACAACACTATGACAGTATACTGGTTGAATCCCCTCACTTGGACGCAATTTTTCTCCTTGTCTCAACTCATTGAGATTAGGATCACGGTCTTATTTTTGCTGTCGGCTGAAGAGGCAAGCATGGTTCTTGAGGTCTTGTGGTTAATTTAATTTTACTCTGTCTCTGCCTCTCCCTTGCTTTCCCTTCAATTTTAGTTATTTTAATTGAAACTTGTGCCTGCACTGAAACCAGCAGACCCTTGTATGTATCCCTTGAACAGACTGAGGCCCAGATCCTTGCTTTCCGCACAGAGTGGACCTTAAGAGGAGACTTGTCTGGGTTTAGGTTGGAAGATGTAGCTTTCCAGTGGCTGCTCCCCTGGGTGTTTTTCACCGGCAACGGAGGGAGGGAAGTCTTTCTAAAGAGCAATTCCCAAAGTAGCTATCTAAAGCAGGCAGGATACGTCTTCCTCCACAAGTGACAAAAAAAGGGATGACTAACTTCGATTCAACACCTACCTTTTGGATGGCTGGAGTTAAGGAGGATGAATCATACTGTTAGTGTACTGGTCTCCCTCCTCTTTATAGAACTAGAATTTTGTTGTTGCTTCTGTCTTTATGTAGTCCTTGCCCCAAAATTTCTACTAGTATTACAGTCTTCCAAAGACATATTTTACAGAATCTATTGAGTGCTATTGAGTTGAAATCACAGGCTGGTGTACAAGTATGTGGAGACCAAAAGCCACTGGATTCAACTGCAGGATATGTTATTTGGTGAACAAGCTTTCAATAAATTTTAGTACGGTTATTTGTCACAGATTGGCCAATCTGTTTAACGCTTCCTGCTCTTTCAAAGCAAGCCATTATGTCCGGGATGATTTCAGGCAGTCAGGATCCTAATGTGAGGGAAAGTACTTCTAACAACGAAGTCTTCACTGGGAATGAGTCAATTCCCGCCAGCAGAACTGTTTGTTACAATTGCTGCCAGTTCCTGCATTTTTCGTTAAAAATCCTTTCTCACCAATTCTATTTACTAGCACTGATGGATCCTCTCTGAAGACTTCTGCTACCAAACCTCAGCTCAGTAAAGTTTCTCACTGCTTGATGAGCACAACTTAAGACACCCTCCATACATTTCCTTACACCTGAATATCTATATTTGCTTTGCTGTATGGAAACAGCCTATCTTAATTTTTTTTACTAAACAAAACAATTTGAAACTCCTATATTAGCAAACCCTGTTAAATTCTTGTCTGCTACTCAATAAAATTGATGTGACTGTCAATATATTTTTTCTTAGAAAAAACCTCTAACATTCCCACACATATTGCTCCCACTCAAGACTTTTAAAACCGCATCCACAGCTTCAGCCGCAGGTGATAGATACAGAGATGATCCAACATATCACAGAAATGAAGCTTATAAGAGTATTTAGGCGCAGTTGCTCTGCAGGAAGGTTTTTTTGCATTTCTTAAAAATATCAGGGACAACAACAACAACAAAGTGAGGTGCGTAGGAGAATGAAGGGTACAAGATATTAATTCTTAGAGTCAGTGAGCTGTAGTGTACAAAACGAAGCCCAGAAACATATGCCACGTTTGTGAAGTGCTAAATGATACCAACTTTCCTCTTCAGCAGGCACAAACTAGCCAGCTAGATTCCACAAAGTGAACAGAACACAAAAGAATTATCTACTTTTAATTTTCCCCAAAGGACAATGCAACTTATCACACACAGAAGCTACAGAAGTGCCTAAACCATGGTGTAATATTGAAGATTTATCAATTATAAACTCAGAAGACATCATTATGTTCACCTGGTCTGACCTTTGGTACAGTTCATTATATATATATGTATATATTTCACTAAGCACTTCTTGCATCAAGGCTCTCACTTTTGGCAGCATTAGGACTCTTCTCCTAGGAAAATATCCCACCATAAAGACTTAAAATGATGGGGAATCAATAATGTGCTTTAGTAATTTGTTACACAGAGCCTCCATGGTTTAAAAATGTGTGTTGTATTTCCTAAATGATTTAAATGATTTTGTCCATTGGCTCTTGCCCTGCTTCTGTCAGACAGATTAAAGAGCTTTCCATTATCAGAAGTCGTCTCCCCATGTTCCTACTTATAGATTAGAAGGTGACTTAATCATAATCTTTTCTCAGATAAACTAAATAAATTGATCTGGTTTAGTCTTTGACTGTAAAGAAGGCTTTCCAGACCTCTATAAATCCAAATGCTCTTCTAGACTCTGCTTTGCAAGACAGGGTTCCATATTTGAAATATCTGATGTATTTTGTGCTTCTATTTGTATGACTTTTCCTGGTTTTACTGAAATTTCTGTAGCTTAAATCAGGTCACCTCATCAAATGATTCAGAATGCTCTGTGAAATCAGCCCTTCGCTGCAATTTTCTTCTAACTCAGAGCTCTCACTGATAATTAGTGTAGGGATGCTGTCTGATCACCTACCTCAGATCTACAATGCCGTACAGTTATGATCCAGATTTTGTTTAGATTTTTAGAGATTTCTAATGTTCACATTACGTTTGCAAGGACTCCTCAGAAAAACACAACAGTATTCTTCCTTGTACGTATTTTTATCTCAGTTCCACATACTGGTCCACATACACAGCTTTGCACTTCTGGATGGCTTTCATAGACAACTTCTGATGACAAAGCTTGGAAAATGCTTTGACTTTATTCACTTATTTAGTTGCTTTTAATTAAACAAGTTTGGTGGTCTCAGGCTAGTTTTAGTGAGCCAACATCTTTCTCTAAATTTTACCAGTATAGCCAGTAGAGTTTACAAACTGATGGGTCAAAGGCTGCAAATACCACAGACTACTTTCTTTACTTGCACATATGAGAGGTGCTAACAGTATTTGTGACAGCATATGGGCTAGTTTCACATCATTTCTAAAATATTTCCAAGCTCCATCATACGGCGGAGTAGTCAGAGATATTTTGACTTGGTTACCCTGTCACGTCTATGAGGAAAGGCTTCTGTAGCTCTAAGCCTAAAGGAGACAATTTAGGGAAGAGCCTTACTATATTGCCAAATACGTTTTTTTTTTTTTTTTAATTTTTTCTTAACCTTTCTTCTCATTTACATGTGTTTCAACAGTCTTACAGAAGGTGGTAGCAGCTACCCTAAAGAAAGCTTTGTGCCTCTTACATGACTTCCTTTTACAGGAAATGCAGGGTTTTTAGTTGGACAGTACTTTGCTGTTTAATCCTATACATTTTTTATATAGGAAGCAGTTGAAGTAATTCTTCTCAGTGAAAATATGTTAAGGAATAGGAACATTTCATGTGTTGTTCATGTGTTTATGGCCAAGAAGTCAAATTTAAATCAGAATCTCAGCACCATAATCTTTTAGCAAATGTTACCAGCTGTTCAGCTCCACACTTTCTTCCTTCTAAAAGCAAGTAAGAAAATGAAAATCCATCATACCAGTCAGCTAGTGGTTCTTAGTACCCTTACCTTGACAGATGATACATCAGAGCGCCTGTCTTTCTGGAAATTTTAGTTTTAATGGGCTGGGATCCATCTTCCTGCAAACCCTTAAATAAAAATAGGCATCAAGTCATTTATATATGACTTCAGCCTATATATATAGGCTCACTTTTTATATGTTCTTCTGAGAAATAGTACTTAATTTTTCTTCTATGTCTATTTATTATGTCTGACTATATTTTTCTTCATTGAAAGGGCCAATGAAAGTAGCATGGCCTCTCTAGTATTTTGATATCTTTCCAAATGCAAAGAAGTGTGAGAATANATAATATATTCTTCCATATAAGTATCTTGTTCCATACCTAGAGTGCATTCTTCTCTCATAGCTGTGCAGAGGCCTGCACGATAGAGTATGGATGCTAAACATAATGTTCGATGCTACTGCAGTAAAAGATCAATATATAAATTTACTGTAATAAAGACAAATAAATTATCTGGGGGTGAAGATGGCTTTTAAACACTATAATCTTTGTCCACACAATAGCAAAATGATGTCTAACTCTGAACAGCTAAAATATGTCTGGTAAAATCGCCTCTAATCTAGGCTTTTTGCCAGATAGGTGTGACCTTGGTGGCAATGGGAAATAACAGACAGATTACACCGTACATTCCTAGTACCATAGAAATGGTCCTGGAAATACGATTTTGTTGTTTTTTGTTTTTGGTTTTTGTTTTTTTTTTTTTAATTTTCTCCCCTCTGGCAAATAAGAACCACTTTGAAAAGCCAGTTGAAACCATACGCCTCATACACCAAGTTAGCTAGCCAAATGCCACTGGGGTTTTTTGACAGCAAAACCAGCGTGAGTGAGGAAAGCAAATGGGACGCATTTAAATACACAACACTTAGTACTTTCATTTCTTATATGAGGGAGCTTGCCAAATATTAGAATAATTGAGATGCAAGCTCCAATTTCATGTCTATAGCAAATAATAGCTTCTTGTCTTTAAAGTCAAACCCCTTTGTTACCCAGCTCCAGCCTGTTTGACTCATTGCCCTGTTAGGACATTGACCTTTCNAAAAAGAAGAAGAAGAAAAGAAAACTGTATAGACATATAACAGGTAGAAAATTTCTGAGAAATTAGCCAAAAAATTAAAGGGGAAAAAAAATTCCTCATGAAAAGGGAATAAAAAAACTCCAAAGGAATAATTTTCTGAGTGTTAGAATCAATGGGATCCCAGAAAAAAACTTCTCCTTTAGGCATATATAATTCTAAGTTNACACCGTACATTCCTAGTACCATAGAAATGGTCCTGGAAATACGATTTTGTTGTTTTTTGTTTTTGGTTTTTGTTTTTTTTTTTTTAATTTTCTCCCCTCTGGCAAATAAGAACCACTTTGAAAAGCCAGTTGAAACCATACGCCTCATACACCAAGTTAGCTAGCCAAATGCCACTGGGGTTTTTTGACAGCAAAACCAGCGTGAGTGAGGAAAGCAAATGGGACGCATTTAAATACACAACACTTAGTACTTTCATTTCTTATATGAGGGAGCTTGCCAAATATTAGAATAATTGAGATGCAAGCTCCAATTTCATGTCTATAGCAAATAATAGCTTCTTGTCTTTAAAGTCAAACCCCTTTGTTACCCAGCTCCAGCCTGTTTGACTCATTGCCCTGTTAGGACATTGACCTTTCCCAATATTCTCAGATTTTACTGCCCAGCCATCAACTTATCTTGTACATCCACACTTTCCCCTGTACTACTCTTCAAACAGTAGCTCCATACTAAAATCCAAACATTCAGTACCTTATCTTTCTTCAAATCCTGATTTATAGCTCATCTCTCTCATGTAACCTACTCACGTCTTCCTTTCTTGCTACTTGTTTACTTCCAACCTCTAGCCTTGCATTCGCAACAACAAAATACTAGGCATGTGTGAATACCTGATTTCATTTTTGTTATTGTCCATGGACTGAAATGAAAAAAAATAAAAATCAATATTTTCTTTTGATAATTCATTTTACTTTCATTTATAGTCAGTCTGGCAAAAATGAAAAGAAAGATGAAACTATTTTGAATTGAAAAAGTATTTGTTTGACCCTAAACAAAGTAATTCAAATTGTTTCTTAAGCTCCATTTTTTTATTATAAAGGAATTGATTTCTTTAAACATTACTTTTATTTTAAAATGATTTTTTTTCTAGCTTTTTCCCTTTTTTCAAATAGTATTCACATATTTTGGTTGATGTGATTCATCTTCTTTTTGTTTTCATCAAATAGATTCAAGAGGGAAAATTTCCCATCCTCACAAACATAAACGGAACAGAAAACATTGTAATACTTCTTTCCTACATTAATTTAAGTGCAAATTCAACCTTCGTGTCTTGTTTCATGTGTTCGTGTCTTAATCCGCAAAGTGTGCTGGGCAATGATGTGTTTGTGCAACACCTGCCACAAAAAAGTCTGGACCGTAGTACGGCCTTTTTATTCATAGTCCAAACCAAATGCCAGGAGGGGACGGAAATCGCCTGCCTTTCCTGTCCTTTCCAGATTTAAACTTAGATCAGGTATCTCACAACAAATATACTGAACAGAAATATTCACATAAATAAAATAATCGTATTTATATAGCCAAGTGGAAGCACTTAAGGCTTGTTTAATGTATGAGTACAAAACTATTAACAAGAGCATAAATTTTGCCAAGAATGTTGGCAAGAGATTATGTATTCCTTAAAGGATTTATCTATACCCATTAGTTTAAATCTTTAGCAAGACGACATCAGAAAATTTAGTTAAGGTGTCAGCTTAAAGGTCTGAACAATGCTGGAGTAGCTTTGGACAGGAAAATTCACCTTTTGGTATGCTGTAAGTGGCTTTCAAAGCCAAACCCTCTTGGGAACACGTGCAATTACTTGGGGAGCACTGAGTTGACTGCACGTGGCTGCTGTCAGGAAATGTATGTAGAAGAGAAAACAAAACATCCAACCAAGGAGCAACCCACTGTCTAGGTATCTACTGCAGTCAGGTAAAAATTAGGTAGAGTACATATATTTATTTATTTATTGTTAACTGGCATTTGGAAAGACAATATTCCTGTTGAGTCAGGATTGGCTCTCACAGGTCATGTCTATCCAAAGCCGTTGGTGCTCTGCACCCAGTCCTGGGCTGTACGTGAGAACTGGACACTGCAAAGTTGTTGTAGGCTTCTGGAATGATGGTTAGCTTCTTCATGCCATCATAGCCAAACTGACTATTTAAAACCCAAAAGATAACGGCACAGCATTAGATTTGTCTCCTGTGATGACCCACTAAGGTATATGACATGTTCTGCAGACACAGGACTTTCTAGCTCTAAGGGAATGTCCCATTCAGTGGCAGAAATGCTGGCGGGGAGCAACAATCTCAAATTTCTGGCCTATTTTCAGTGTCCTTTCTTGATATCACACAAAGGACACAGAGTTTCAGTATATCCTTAGGATATCATATAAAATAACTGCACTAATTATTCCTAGCTGAATTGTAGAATGAAAAAAAAATGTTGGGGTTTTTTTTCTTTTTTTTTTTTTTTTTTTCACCCCCTCCTCTTCTTGTCTGCTTCTAATCCTGCAGCACTTTGCAGGTTTGGGACTATAATCAGCAATTCTACGTGAAAACTTATCATCTGATTAAGCACTGTTGGTTCAAGCTGATAGGAAGAATTGCCTAAAAATAAGGAATCAATTTTGAGCCAAGTGGTATAATTTTAAAACCACTACTTAAAAGGTATACGGTAATGTAATTAGTCACGGATGTAATTAGAAACATTTTGATGATGGCTTGAGTGAATGACATTTCTTGCTTAGCCGTGCATTTTGGAAATGTTACAACCTGGTTCACGTTCGCAAAGTAACTTTTGTCTTGAACTCTGTACACTGCAGAAGTGGAAAAAAAATAATTGGCAATTCCTTTGAGGTGATGCTCTTCTGACGCTCCCCCAAAATGCCTTTGCTACAACATCGCTCTTGTATCACAGCCTTTATTCAGATCAAAAAGCAATTTCAAACAACCCAGCTTCATGTCAGATTGAGCAAAGACTAATCAGACTTTTAATCTTGAAGATACTCTTTAGGGAAGCGTGTTATACAGACACATCTAGTACACGGTCTGCTGATTACCTTTCCATTTCTTAGCCATCTAGTAAAGCATCATGGTGAAGTCACCAACACTTACCATGTAATCACGTATGACAGAACTGTGGTTTACTGTCCATGTGTGCATCCGTAGCACGTGGAAATTAATTTGATGTAAGCCATCCTAGAATGAAAGAGAATCAAACTTCTCTGTGTTGGCTTACCTCTTTTACAGGACAAGGACACGTGCATGAAGAAATGTCACACTGAAGCTTGTAAGACTCAGTACTTTCCTCTTGGATCTGAACACAACCTTACAGATTAGACTGAATAAAGCAATACTTGGGCTAGGACTAACTCCGGGCTAAGGTTCAAAGGTCTGGCTGTGGGATAACTCAAAATTCAGCATCGTTGCTATTTTTGTGAACAAAACTGAAAACTTAGAAAATTGGGTGGTAGTTTGTAGTTGCCTGTTGCAGTGATTGTGCCAGATGTCACGACTGAATTGCTTTGGTGGAAAACTAGTAAAGAAAGATGCTTTTTGAAAAGGACTTAATAAAAAAAAAAAAATTATAAACATGAACAGACCAACATAAAATGGATAGGGATAGAAAAGACTTCACTAAGGGTCAGTGTGATGGATGGTTCTGTGTGAACATTAGGCAGGAAAAATGGATAGTTCTGGGTAGAAGTACAGGCTACAACTGCAAGAACAGGTTCAAGTTTGGCAATGTAGATCTGGAGCCTTCTGTATGTCGGGATCTGAATCTGCACTTTTATCTTGAAATATGTGTATTTTTAAATAAAACGCATTTTCTCAGTATATTTGAAAACTGTTCATTCTAGGAGAAAACAACCGATTTTTTTAATGACTAAGTGTTCAGAAACAGCCTAGTATACAAAAACTTGCACATTATTTTGCTTCTGTGTACACAAAAGAAAAATTGGATATTTTCAAGGTTGTATAACCTGTTCCTTTTTTTTTTTTCCTCTGTAAAAGCTAGAGGGTTAGGCCTCTGTAATTTGCTGAATCAAATGTTCTTTCACATAATCAGTGATGGATGATACAGATGGAATGTACAGATGTTTCATCATCATTTAGTACCGAGTCAACCTCTCTCTAGAGTTTCTCCGGATCTCCTTATCTGTTATGTACTACCCTGTTTAAAACTATGACTGATTTTTGCTATACTAAATCCGTTCCACAGAGTGACTTTCTTTAACAGTATGTCATTGATTATTTTTCCTATGGCATTCTGTTTTCATTTTTTTTTTTATGTCTGGTCTTCTTTTTATGTTTTTTCATACTTGGAGGGGATGCTGGGTATGGTGAGCTATTTCAGGATGAACCTATCTTTCACTGAAAGGTAGTTTCAGTTAAAAAACCTTCTATCTACTCCAGATATAGTATTTCTCATGGTTCAGCCGAGCATACGAGTATTAAACAACTGGATTATGGCAACTGTTTGGCACAATGCAGTAAATCCACAACTTGGATGACACTGTAGTCACTGTGAGAGAGGGACAGTGAACAGCAGACTGATTAAACATCAGTGCCTTGGAGGAAAGCTTTGCCTTGCACCCTGTGACTTGTTTTTCTTGCTCGTGACATCATGCAGGTTTTTGTTTAAAATGTGCATAATTTTGCAGAGACAGTACTTACAGACTTTAAGCAGCAGTAAAGATAAAACAGGATCGCTTTTGTTCCCCTGCTAAAGCTTTTTTCATGTAGTGTCACTAGCTGTTCACCAGCCACGTTTATTCTGAATGTCTTGTACAGCCCACCCAGTCCATGGAGCAAAAACATTCCTCACTCCTTTTTCCTACGACAAACATTTTCAACACATTTTCTACCCCAGGTTTATGAACAATTAATCCTGCAGTAACATCTTGCTTATCCCGCAGCTGTGCATGACCCCCAAAATGTCAGAGCACAACTCTCCCACTATTCCATTATCCTCTCAGTTTGCTAATGGCCCCGATTTGGCTAAAAACTCCAAAATGTGAACGGAGGAGGAGGAGGTCAAATTGATCCCTAACACGACAGTTCTGACAAAATCACGTAGGAGGCTTTCTTTTCCTTTCAACCCTGGAGGCATATAAGCAGACCAGAACTAACAAGTGCCAGATATAAATCTGGTACAAATTGATCTCTTTTTAGGTGAATGGAGTAACACAGCTTTCTCCCATCTGATCATTTGGCCCTTCGTTTCTCATTAGTAAGAAATAAATACATTTTTACAGACAGGAAATAAACCACATTAGCTCGGAAGACTGTTCATCAGTGCTTGTGTAACACCACCTGGATTAAGTTGGGAAAACTTGATTAAAACCACTATATTTATATTTCTGATGAGAAATTAATTGCAGAGCACTTCCTTCTTTCTGTAAATGTGACTGACCCCTTTATTGCTGTTTACTTTCCGCAATACTGTAAATTACCTAAACAAAACGGCATCAGTGGACTATAATTATACGGTGCTGTTTACAGAAAAATAGTCCCGTGCTGTCCTCATAGTAGGGGGACAGGCAAGAACTTGACATTTACCTCTGCAGTTTGCCAACAGCCATCTGGTCCAACAACATATGTGTATCAGCAGGATAACTGGCATATGCAAAGCTTTACGTAGCATATCCCATTCCTTGCAACGAAGGAGGCAAAAACCTGGACACAATAAAAGCAGGGGATACTTAAAGATTTTGAAGAGCATATAGGACAGAAATCCACAGAAGGATATGTCTTTCAATACTATTAATGGCAGAACTTATTGCACTTTATGCATAAATAACTGAATATTGGAGTTCTTTTAACATGAGTTTTCCTAGAAGAGCTGCAATACTTTGTCTATATTAAAGTTGTTTAATTATTAGATAATTTTGAGTTGATTTTTATAAATACAGAAGAGTCTATAGCTGGAAACTTTTTTCTTCCCTCTATTTAAATTTGCAGTGCAAAAAATTATGGCATCCACGCACATTAGTATAGGTTGGTTTTTTTTATAGGAAGGGGTGTTGCCCCTATGAAGAATTTGGCAAGAGAAGAGGTGATAAAGAATTTGGGTGCCTTAGGTGTTTACTTGATTTTAAGGCCCAGTTCCTGAAGAGGGATATTGCTATAGCGTAACTACTTTGGTTCCTAAGAAGCTCTAACTACACACATCTTCCCCCAGAGAACTTACTAAATCACCTGAATTTCTCCTACACTGCACAAAGCGTGATCACCTCGATTGCATCAGTGGCTACTGATGCCCAAGGCTACACACAATTCAGAAACGTACTTCTGGATCACCTGAGGAACCTGAGCTGATGGATCTGTTCCAGCACAGGATGGGTAGGACAAGAAGCAGCAATCAATCAGCCGCCTTCCTTGGTGAGCCCGGTAAAGGGGCAGAGCAAAGCCAACCTGTTGTTTGGGGAAGAATATTTGAGTCGGAGACCAGTCTGTCTGAGGGATTTCAAACCCACAGTTGCCACTTCAAGGACTGGGCACAAAGCTGGAAGTGCTGACGTAATTGTTGGAACTGCTTGTCCCGACATAGCTGAACTTGCGCATATACAGACAGAAACACATAATTTGGGGACTTTTGCAGACAATGAATAAATAACACATAGCCCGCCTGCCCCGGAACCTAATTCTGTAGCATTTGCTAGAGCTTTCTTGTTCACTTCTTGTTCTGAGTAGACTGCAGGAGGGAGTAGTCCCCAGTCCCACTGCTTGGCATGAGAAGTAAAGAACTTGGAATCCGTTTATTGCCTGAAACTGTAGTCTACTGGTCTGCAGTCCCCTTTTCCTTCAGCATTGGAAAGATGGTATTTATAATTTCCATTTTACTGACACTAAAATGGTTCTAGGATGAAATGTAAAGACACAGGAGGCTCAGAAAGTGCCTATGAGCCAACACGCGGGAGGTCTGTGTAACAGCCAGAAACAGCACCTCCTCTCCAGTGCTCCAGTCCCACGTCCAAGCACTCTGTTACTATCGCACCGCTTCGGAATAAAGGCGTCAGTTTTACTTCAGCCTACGCTTTGGTTCCAGATAGCCAGCACCTTACTTTTCACTTTCTCAGTCCTATCTTGACATAATTTTCCAAGTGTACATCATTATGGTTGTTCAGTAATTTGGATTGACTCATTAAATCGCTTCCTTTTCATCTTTACAGACAAACCATGTTTAATGGCTGTATTACATAACACACACCTACCAGGACTACTCTGAACTTTCTGGAAGGGCAGTTTAGTTCTGTTCCACCACATTTATCTAAGCATCTAAGTCTCATTTTGAAGATTCTAAATGTTCTTTCAATTACTATTCTGGTCACTTTTTGAGTTTCATTATAATTTATAATGATAGAGTTTTCGAAGAAAATCTGGAGATAAAATGGAGAGAGATTAGGCAATTTTTCAAGAGATATCTGCTGTCACCTTATAAAGAACAAGAAAGGTTGTTATAGAAGTCCTCAGCGTATTAGAATGTATTGGAATACCTAAATGTTTGCATACTAAGAAAAGATTCTTCCTGAAACATACTGTTTGGAAGTAACATTACAAAAAGCTCTGGCAGGGAGAGGAGAGATGCAGAACATGACAGTATTAAAGCTTATTTGCTCAGTATCTTACTTTTACAGTTTCAGCTTAGATCTGACATCCACGCAGCTATAACTCATCAAACTACCTTGTAATTTACCTCTTTATAATTCCTTGCAAATAACAAAAGGTACAACAATTAAGGTCTTAACAAACGGAGGATCTAGTGATAACCTTTGCTCACTTCTTCCCTTTTCATCACTGTAATTAGCATTAGGTGCTTCATTATGTCAAATTCAGATCATGCTACTCTCTTGTTCTGACACAATCTCGCATTGTGGGCAGTAACTGGGCAGCCTCCCTCCTATTGTCAGAGGCTCCCTGTTGTTCTTCGAATGGGAAAGAGGGAGTTTCATCTGGAGGGCAGATTGAGGAGCCAGTATAGGTTATCATCATGCTTTTGCAGCACATAAGTCATAAAGAGTTCAAGATAATTTTTCATTAATATATACTAGACCACACCCTGTGGCTATTACTCCAGGTTTAGGCATAAGGAGGTACTCACTTAAGACATACAGGATTTGGACCCTTTGTTGTGTTAGCTCCTTCTGTATGGTTGGGATTTTTTTTAAGTGGCACTCACATTGTAAATGCAGGCTACAATAAGCTTTGATCCACTTTTGGGAAAGGGATGTTATTACACACTACCTAAAAGGCTCTTAAGATATTTATGGCCACTCAATAAATAATGACAATATATATTCAATACTTTAATGCAGCACATTTCTTAGTATTCTGAATGAATCAAGGCACCACACACATTTACTTTTAAATAACGTTCATATTTTAAGATTGTGTGCATGCTTTTTTCTTAAATAATTAGTAAGATTTTAAAAACCCTTATAGAGTCAGATAATCACAGATTTGAACTACTCTGACAGCTTTTTACTGTAAGGTAAGCTGAGAAAGTATCAGTAACATACAGCTTGAGCACTCTTCACGGGATGGCCTGTATTTGCCATTGACTTTCAGAAAACAACATGCTTTCTTTTAATTTTCCTTTCCACTTCACCTTGAACATCTTTATATTGTCATTTACTCTTATGATGAGTGTATTTCTATGATTGTGCTCCCTTAAACATGTTCATGGCTAGTGTAGCAATTAAAGATATTTAGTACTCATATCCTTTTTTACTGCTACATAAATTTACACTTGTTGAGCCTTTAAACAAGTTGTGTTACACATGCTGACTCCCAGTTTTACACATTTTCTCCATGTCTAGAGCTCAACTGAATGCATGACGGCTCTTAGTAATAGCAGAAGTCTTCTTTGGACATACACATTCACAGAACCAATTTGTCTGTATATTCCCAATACATGCTGACACGTATAGCAAACATACCAAATAAAAAGCATCTGACACACACTGTTCTTCTGTGCACAGTACAAAGTAGTGTGATAACAGACGCACCTAAATGCGTGTGCCAACTACTCTGTTCTCGAGCCAAATGTCCTTTAACAGAGTCAGAGCCCTCACATAAAGCACTTGTTTTCTCATCAACTCTATACAAATAACCAATTTCCCAGGAGCACTTTCCATTTTACTTCCTATTACTCCAAGCTCTCCCAAACCATATGCATTTATAACCTGCTAACATCACAAAAACATTGAAACATTAAAATAAAAGCATAAAATAAATGTATCTTGCTCCTTCTAAGTCAACTGCAAAAGTCCTATCTATAAATGTAAGCATGTGGGGGGGTGGGGGTGGGGGGAGCAAAGAACGGAGTTAGCTAGAGCTTGAATACAAAAAAAATATCAGGAGTTTCTCTAACATTTCATGACATGAATCATTTTTCATAGGACTACATAACATCTGAAATACAGTTACATGGGCCATCTTTCTCTTCCATTCCCAACTGCTTAACATCTCTGAGACAACTCCACGGTTTGAGGGAGAAAAGAACAAGAGAAAAGTCTGTGTTCTATCCCTTTTAAAATGTGCTAAAAAATGCAGGTGACACTGGTTCCCGCAGCTCCTCAGCTCACTGATCTTAAATCAGCTCTTTTCTACCTGCTTTGTCAGAATATTACACCCTCTGCCTGTCTCCCCCTTCTTTTTCAATACGCTCTGGTTATCCTGTTCCTTGCTTCCAGACGTTCCCTTTTCCTTCTTTCTTAGCAACTTCAGAGCACCAGAAATAAGCTGCCATTAATCACATGATTTCCAATATTTTGACAGAACTCAAGCATATATTGCTGCCATATTGTAGTTCTTGAATCACATTTTGGGAGACTGTGGCATAAACCATCACAGATGTCAGCCAGTCTTAGGAGATACAATCAATGATCCAAAGAAACCCTTTGCATTAAACCCTGTGATTAACCCACCTGTATAGGGCACATCTGGGTTAATTTCAGCAAGGCATATCTATAAATTTTAATTAAAGAAATATCTTTAACTATAATTTATCAACTTTATTGCCCCAAACAAGTGAACTCAATCTTTGGCAACTCCTTCTCCAACCTATAGTTCTTCTGATCTAATGTCAAAAAAATCTAAAACCTAAAAATACCCAGTCCTTTCTATACCTCTGAATGTCAAGACTCAACTACCAATTTGGTAAATACTATCTGCTATAAAAACTCTGAGTCAACTTTATCCTATTGTAAATGCACTGGCACAGAAAGAAACTTTTTTTTTTTTTTTTACTTGCACTATTGCCTAACACTTACAGTGGTCTACCGGCACCAATATTAAATGAGTTCCTTACGTAAGATTTCATCAATGAAGCCTGTACAATAAATCTGTGCTATTTTTATGTCTGTACCTTTGAGAGTTCACCTGTTTCTTATTTACAAAGGACTAGATGCAATTCCCTGTATCCGTTTAGATTTCACTTGCCACTGTGCTACTGGAACCAAAAAAAAGCAGAACTGTTAACATTTGCTGGCAATGGCTTGTATCTATACCATTGACTTCCATTTCAGAAACCACTAGAAACATTTTACCCAATGTTAAGTGTCATTTATTTTTCAGTCACTTGTTATACAGAGCAGTAAACAAAGTCAATTAAACTAACAATACTGTATCTAATGACATTACTCATTTATAAGACTAAAGCTATATTCTCGTGGGTTTATGATTATGCAGATGTTAAGTTAGAGCATTTGAAATTAGCCTTCATCATGACTTTGATGGATATTGAAAATTAGGGTATTGAAAAAATGTCTGGAAAATTTTCCCAAGAGGAAAAATTTGTGTTTTGACAGAAATGGCTTCATCTTGACATATTTACAATACAAAATAAAGCTAAAATAGAAATATTTGTAGGAACTGTCATAGCAACCTGTTTTAATTTGCCAAAATTCTGTTATGGAAATTACTCAGTTTTTACAAAGTATTTTATGTAGTTTGCATGAAGAAATCATGAAATGGAATGGATCCTCGTACTCTGTCAGGGAAATTTCCAAAATAAGAGAGTGGTAGGGTTTTTTTGCCCCCACAGCCTATTATTGCAAGTCCTATGATCATTATAGTTTGCTAGACGTTCCTTCAGTTTTTCTTATCATCTTCATTAATTTAATGAAAAAGTGTTCTCTGTTTTCTTTCTTTTTTAAAGGGATGGTTCATTCAGCTGTCATTCAAATATGAAGAATGCTTTGAAAATGTAAATATTCCTGCAGTGTCATTCCCATTTGAGGTGTGCTGTATGTAAAGCATGTCAGGCTTCATGTAACTCTTGACCTGATCAAACAAGAGGTGCAACAATTTTCAGAAGTAATAAGCTGCATAATAAGCATTTTAGATACTGAAATCACATTTTTTATCTAAATGTGGCATGCTCATTTTACATGAAGCAGTCTTCTCACACTTCTCCCACAATTAAGAGGTCCATGTGGATTGCAGAATGTCATTTTCTTTCTCTTTGAAAATACATCCATCTCCAAACTGGAAGTGGATGAGCCTGCTGATAGATAACCTGTCTGCCTTCATAAGCCTATGTGATTATTCGCACTGGTCATGACAAACAAACACAAAAAGGAATTCTTTGTATCATTCTTTCACTGTCAATGAAAAGTGAGGACAGGGCAAAGGGGTATGAAATACTCCAGGCTTACTGGTCATGATTTATTAATTTGTTCATATTCAAAAAACCTGAATTTTATGTTGCTGTATTCCTACTGTAGATGATAAAAAGATTCCTTAGTTGAAGTACATCATCTTTGCAGAAAAAAAGGTTTGACCTTTCTAAAAAAGTTAATTAACAAGAAACTCTGTAAATTAGGTCAAAAGGTCAATTAAGATGCAAGAAAAATTCAGTTTACAAGAGACTGGTTACCACCAGTAGTAGCTCTTGTCATCAGCTTTCCGTTATTTAATTTTGTTCTTGATTTTTCTCCTCTTTTTTTACTTACAGTTGCTGCTCCTTTAAAAAAAAAGATAAAATTAATGTTCTGTCATTTTCATGATTCATCAAGGCCTGAAGGATAAGACCAAAATCATCCACAGTCTTTTCATCTGTGATGCAACTACTAATGACTTCATTAACTTTCTTCAGGCCACGTTTTAGTTAAGACTCTTTTGTGGATTTTTACAGATGTTAATGGCAAGATGCATCGTCTTGGGCTTCTGTCAATAGAAAAAAAAAAAAGAAATTAGAAATTTTACATACTTCAAAGATGTGGGAGATAATTTCTGTAAACTTTATTGTGTTTAAACCAAATCTTGATTCTATCTCACCATTCCTTTGTGCCCATAAGATAGAAAATATATTTAAGTGATTGCATTTCTTTTGATAAAAAATGTTTAGTGAGTAATATATCAGTATCTGTTTTAATGCTTAATTAAGTTCAGAGAATCTTTAATGTAGTGCGAACCAGAACTTATAAACAAAAAGAAGGGTTAATAAAAACAAATTTATTTTTCTTGTAGACCAAAAGTTCTACAGCTAGTTACCTCTAGATTACCAAGATGTAATGTCAGATATGAATATTCCCTGTCATGTTTTGTCTACTGAAAGTCTCATAAAGACAACAGGAGTTTGTATTATAAGGCCTGAGAAAGGATCAAAACTTAGCCCAATACTCGTACATGACATTGCAGAAAAGTACTATGATTCAGTGGAGGAATCCAGCAATTTTCACATGGATGAGCATGTAGCAGACAGCTTTCCATTCCACCTCATGTGTACAGAAAGCACAACAGGATGTAATAATTGAAAAAGCAGAAGGTTGAGGACAGTAATTTTCCTGATGTGAAGCAAATCCATTGGCTTTTTTCTTCAACAGAGGAATACTTAATGCTGTGTTTGGAGCCACGGCAGCACAGAAAACCCTTCTGTTCTCAGACTGAGAATTTTGAAGAGAGTCATTCTTACTCTGCGACAGTTATTAGGATCTGGATATTAATCCTTCGCCCTAAGTCTTTCTTTGGTTAGGAAAAGAAAGGAATTCTAGGGCCAGAGCAGTTCCAGAAGACAACTTCAACTAGTTCTGCAAAGCATGAGGCAAAAATACATACTGCAGTTTTTAATCTGTGCACCTTCTGCCTAGTTCCTCTATCACCTCCTGTCCCTTCTCTCACACACGCAGCCCTGATCCTGCCTTTGGTCTTTCTCCCACTTGTCTTGTTCTCTCCCATATATGAGACTACTTGAACATATATTCTGTGTACATATGAACTACACTGTCTTGCAGTTTGCAACATAATTGTTTACCTCTGAGAAGTTTCACCAATTGAGATTCCTAGCAAGAAAAAACCCTATGTTCTGGCATTGCGTAGGATTCACAGTCATGGACAGATTTCCTGTTGTTTTGATGTAGTGTGCAAACATAAGAAAATAGAGCTTGTTTTCCAAGGAGCTAACAACATCAGCAGCACAAGACATGAAGCGTTTACAAACAACAGATGGGAAACAGCTAGAAGGTGGTGGTCAACATGAAAAGCAGCGCGCTCTGCTTAAGAGCTGCTTATCTGATTGAGGTTTTTCTAGGAGCAAAGAGCTTTAAGGAAAGATATAAAAAATATTTTTTTCTGATATAGGTATAATAAAGACAACTTGGATATAGAGAAACTGAGGCAGCTTTAAAGAATTCAAGTCAGTTATTCAAGAGGCTTGAGGAAGAGCTGAGAAGTTACATGTTCCTGACTCCCGTTCTTTTTCCCTAGCTGCTACCCCTGTCCAGATAGAACAGGATTCATTTTAAAAATGCAAGAGAAAGATTTTATGGCATTTGAATTGAATATTGAAAAGTTTATAGTACATTCTCTGAATATAGGCAAAAATTCTAAACCCTTTTTTCTCCACCCCTCTTCAAAATATGGAGGTGCAATAAATCTACGGCACATTGCCCTTCTGGCAATTAAAGGATGAGAGATGACCTCTACAAACACGCATCCCTGCCCTGCTAACAGGTGGCATTAACTGAAGTTCAAAATAAAATTTTAACAAAATTTAAAATCTACTCCTGTGGTTTAGAGAACTAACGATTTAAGAAAAAGTCTTTGTAATAGTCGGCTGTGGTGGTCATTAATCTAGCCAACATTAGTCCGATAACAGCAAAGAGCAGATGTCTTCTTTGCATTTCTTTTGAACTTTTAAATCAGCTTTCTGAAAGAAGTGAAGGTAGTTGCCCATCCTCTCCAGCATGAAAAAGTGCATAGACATAACCCCTGTGTTTTTTTTTCAAAACAAACTGCATCTGCTACTTGCCTTCTAGTTACCTCAGAGATACAAGTCAGGGTAAGTCCCTGGATACTCTGACTGGCAGATTCTTTTGAGCTGGAGAAAACAGTCAAAAGGGGTGGCAGAGGGCACGGCAGGCAGGAGGCTCAGTGTCAGAACCCACCTGGCATATGACTCTTTATACAGTATCCAATTTAAATGACCTGCAGGGTGTGAAGGCTTTACTGGTGCTTACTGTGCTGCTCATGCTAATATCTAGCACAGAAGTCTCTCGCTGCAGAGGAGAAGCAAGAAATATTTGCAACTGACTGCTCAAGCAAATGTGCCAGAAATGACATACCTAAACCAAAATACAGGTGTCTCAAATACCTACCCAGAAGCTGCCCAAATGTGTGCAGGGATGGTGAATGATCTCAGTCAATTCCTGGATATTTAAGTGCACTTGAACAATCAAGTCTGAAACGTAATGTCTTACTAATACAAGGCACTGAAACACCTTTCAGAGCTGCTGACAATCTCCCTTCGGTATAGGCAAGGAACAGTCCACTCTAAAGAAACAATCTATTAGTAGGTTTGTCTTTAAAGATAACTGATCCTAAAAGAAGCTTAAAGCATTCTAAGTTCAACCTGCAGCTTTCAAAGTCTGCTTGAGTTGCCTAAGAGATACAGATCCTCCTCAATTTCTCTCACATAGATACTAGTTAACTGATTCTTTCCACTAAAATCCCCACTAGTCATAGCTTTCCCATTCTCAGAAAATCTCTTTTTCAATAAAGCACAAATGTCCAAATAGGAACAGGGGTTCAGGATTAGGTGATGAAAGAAACAAAGTCCATCTAGACACAAAGAGGTACTGAGATCGCAACAGAGGAAATAAAAACTTCACGTTCTTGAAGCAAACAATCGAGGTTATTGCTAAAAACAATCTCCCTTCATATAGAAGAATGTTCCACAAGAGAAAAGAAGAGCAAAAGGTATGGAGGTTTTTTGGTTTTTTGTCTGTATGCAGACAGAATGCTGAGACTTTATGCTGGGGTAAGGGGGATAATTCCTGCTGTGGTGCTTTTTTGAAACCTAGATGTAATGATAAAAACACACTTTATAATATTTCAAGAAGTGGACTAACCTATCTTAAGACTGAAAACATGTCAAATATTAGTTCTTACTGAAGAAGCTGATATTGTACAGTATTTGGATGCTATGAAAACAGAAGACAATAGAGAAAAAGAGCTAAATGACATGATAGATACATTATAGCCAAAGCTAAACTCCCAGTAGTTAAGACAAACATGGGAAAAAAATAAGATAAATTGTTTACTATGTTAAAAAAAAAAAGAAAAAAGGTTGGAATTAGCATTAAGATATAATATTGTGATTATATTTCTAAATATGCTCAGATTAATTTTAGATCTACCCTCAGTAAAAATCCTGTTTGTATGCTGGAAAATATAAAAATTCTAGATTATTATCCCCACTATCCAAAAATAACCTTGTCAGAGAACACATGTAACATGTAATTTTATGGACAAAGCCTGTATTTGCTGGATATCATGTCACAACTATTGTAATAATAGGTAACAGACAATGGCTTGGTTGCTACAGATTTAAATGGTACACAGAAGAAAATGATTTCCAGTGTGTTACATCATGTCGAGGTGGCTGCTATCTAATGTTGTCATAAAAAAAACCCACCAGAAAACAGATAGGAAAATATTCAATGGATCATTTAGAAAGTCAAGTTCAGATCTGTCTGGGTTTGAGTAAACTACATCAGTATTTGAAAACCAGGACTGCTATGTTCTGAAATTTGCTATGCGATACCCTTGGAACCAACAACCTGCCGATATAACCACAAACGCTAATATATTGTTCCTTAAGCAGAGAAACTTAAACCCCCCTTGATTTCCTTCACTTTTTATCCCAGGGATCACGCAGGTTTGAGTTCTTCAAAATCAGCAAAGTGCACTGCACTTACAGAACCTAAATGCTCTTTCTGCCATGCACTTTCCTCCGCGTAAATACTGCAAATTGTCTATGGAGGTCTTAAGACACCACAGTTTCTCCTGTACATCTACTCTCTGGTTGACCATACTGCTATTACAGGTCTTAGTCCTGCATTAACGTCTTTCAACAACGATCCCACTCATTTCCTGATGGCCTTTTATATAGCTAAGGACTACTACACCTACGTGAGGTGACTGGGCACAGTCTGAGGGGCACGTGGTGGGCTGAGGCTGTGGGTTGCTTCTTCAAGCACCCCTACTCTCCCAGGACCTTCTGCCCAGGCGTATTTATGTGTCTCGGAGTGTGTGTTCTCCCCTGAATTCTGCACGTCTCCTTTCTACTTCAATCAGCTGCTCTCAGTAAAAACTGATTGCAAAGTGAATGCAACTTGTATCTGACTAGTTACTCCTTTGAGTAACTACGTATTGCAGAACTCAACATGAAAATCTTAAGTACAGGAAGGGTAAAGATTAAATGGCCAACGGGAAGCAGCCTCACTGATAAATGCGAAGTATGACCTGTTTGTATATTTCTGTAGTTCTTACTCTATTCATTCTTGTTTTCCATATACATGCTTAATATTTGGGTTCTACGTTGTGACAGTTCCGCGGTTGGCACAGAACTAAAAAAAACAACATGTATTTACAAAAAGCATCCATGCACGTTTCACTAAAGCAGAATAGTCTTTTTGTCTGTCTTGCTCATCAAAGCGCGCAGTATTTCTGATGCTTTGGTGATGTCTCTTTTCTATATGTAGCCAAATGTTGGTAGTGGGAGATCCCGTGGCAGTTTGTTAGGAGCTGTCAGTTGGCCCCCCTTGGCTAGTAAGAGCTACATTCATTTACAGAGCAGCTTAGCAGCTTATCTCAGTTTTTAGTAAACAGTGGTAATGAATTCAGTTTTCTTCCTTTTCTTTGAGACAGTTAACAGTGATAAAAAATAAAGGTAGTTTATGGAATCGGTTAATAACCTAAAGGAAAGAAAGAAATGTCGACACAGCGGA
Organism: Aramus guarauna; assembly: GCA_013400195.1. Lineage (NCBI taxonomy): Eukaryota > Metazoa > Chordata > Aves > Gruiformes > Aramidae > Aramus > Aramus guarauna. The sequence continues at coordinate 345,631 of VXBL01006445.1, read as the reverse complement.
CAGGGCCCTCTTTCAGGACCATGAAAAAAGTTCATACAGCTCTTCCAGATTTTCATAATTTTTTTATCGCACTCTGGCAGACCTCTTAGCAACAGTCCAGCAATCCATGTCTTCTGTCTTAGAAAAAAGTAATCTGATTTGTTTCTTAAACTGACTCACTTTAAACAGAAACATGCTCAGATGGTTGAATGAGTCCTTTGGTTCAAATTTACAAGAGATGTATTTGCAGCTTAGTTACCGGTGAAGGGAAGAAGTTATATCATTTTTCATAATCATACTTATTTGCTATTTGTGGTTCTTATATGTACACTATAGCTCATGCTCATTTTAGTCAAATGTCTGGAGAAACATTTAGCTGACATTCAATTAGTGATGTACTATGATAAAGGAGTAGGTAATTTGCTATGTTCTATTTGGGCACCTTGCTTGTTACCATTAATATTTACAATAGACTAGCCAGTTACAACAAAGTAAGGCACTGCCCCTAACTAGGAGAACTAACAACCCAAAGAGAATCATAAAATTGTTTAGGCTGGAAAAGACCTTTAAGATTATCAAGTCCAACTGTTAACCTGGCACTGCAGGTCCAAGATATGGAGTACAGAAATGAAGGCGAGACAGAAGGTCTGTAGGTAAAGACTTCCTAACATCGCACGGCTCCATTCAACAGGATGGGAAAGACAATACCAGTACCTAGAAAAGTAATTTGATGCAACCTGAAAGACTATTAAAGACACAAACTAAATGCGTAGTTTGCCTTACAGCAATAATTTAGACATCATCACAGAGGTGAGGTCAGCCTAGCATGATCCCTGTTTACACACGCAGAATGGTCGTGTTTCAGTCTTAAATGATACTGTGAGGTTAAAATAATTCCAAGTATTTCTGTATACTAATGACTGTGACTACTCACATCTGTTATATGGCTGTACGTGCCATGACGAATCTGATCACATTTAAATTCATATTTAAATGAGTTCTTGCCTAAGGAATTCTTTTCCCTGCTGCAAACTCTTCCCTGGACTCTGCTGTTTTGCCTTAATAAAAGGAAATAAGGTTCCAATTCAGCTCCCTTCCTTATTTATTCATTGTAAAAATGAATGTAGATCCTGACAATACTTTTCTCAGACTGTGGCAGAGAGAAGAAAAAGCCTGGCAACTACTGCCTCTACTCAAGGCCTGATAGATACCTGTACTACTAACATCATTCCTTTACAGGCTGAGGCAGGGAAATTGTTTTGGTAAGTTCCTTCCAAGCCTAAAACAGGCAAAAAAAGTAAAAGCGTGGAAGGACTCATCCCCCTCCTTGTTGCCAGTGTACATAGAAGCTGGGGAAGCAGATGGATGCCACAAGAAGTGCAAAGGATGAGTGGAACAACAGCACGTAAGTGGGATTCACACTGCCTCAAAACGGCAAAGTCCCTTCAACGACACCTACTCCACAGGGATCCTCCGCCACTGAGGCTTACGGGACTTCAGACTCGGTGATTTTGGAGCAGGACGGTGGCAGCATGCTCCATCCAAAAGAAACAGCAGAAGAAGGTGCTGCAGCATAGCAAAAAAACCCTTAAGCTTGGTAAGATCAGCAATACAAGTGAAGTAAGAGAAAAAAGAAAATGCAGAGAGGGGCAAACCCTGACATTTGGTGCAGAGAATGTAGGGCTGTACAACACCCAAGTAACGAGCAAGCCGTGAGTAAAGTTTTCGCACTTTACGAGGAGAACCGAAATTCTTGCAATCGGTCCTGATGGTACACTCATAAAGCAATTCTCTCCCCCCTGCGCAGCATCTGAAGCAGCACAAGAGATCATTACGCCAATAAATCCACATAAACACCCTCCCAGCTCTTTGTTCGCCGGCCCCTCCTGCCACAGCTTCCAGCGCTGTCCCTCGGCGACCGGGCTGCGCCTGCCAACCCCGCACTGCCAGGCACAGCCGTCCCGCCTCCGCCTCACCACCCGCACAAGATGGACACGCCACGGCCAACGCCACGGCCACTGAATCGCACCGCACCCCGCCGCGGTGCCGGGACGCACCATCCCCTCCCGGTGCGGCTTTCCTGGCAGCCGGACTACGGCCGGCTCAGCCCGGTTTCCCCCACAGCGCCCGGCCAGCCGGGGTGCCCTCGCCTCAGCTCCC
>VXBL01006445.1:328190-343375 GCA_013400195.1 Aramus guarauna | reverse complement strand
GGCGGCGGCGGCGGCGAGAGATTCTCCCACCCCCACCCACCGAGCTGAGGTGAGGCCAGGGCATAGCATCCTCCTTTCTTCCCCTCATCCCTTCCTCCCTTTCATCCTTCCTTTCATCCTTCTTTCCTTATCCTCCTTCCCCCTTATCTCGCCTTTCCCTCATCCTTCTTTGCGCTTCCTGGTCCTCCTTTCCTTTCTTCTCTCCTTAGCCACCTTTCTCCACTCCTCCCCATCCCCCAGACTCCTTCTCCCCATGCCCACATTTCGCACCCACCAGAAATAATAATCATGCCTTCTTTTTTTTTTTTTTTCTTCCCCCTCCCCTTTTCCTTTTTTAAATGCAATTTTCATTCTCACCCAGTGAAAGAGGGAGAGAGAAAGAGACAGAGTCGGCCACAGACAGAGATAATCCCCCCTCCTTTAAAGAATGGATTTGAATTAATGGTCATTTTGTGGTGTGTGTGTTATGGGAGGAGGGGGATTATATTTAGGGAAGAAAAGAAAGGGTCAAAGGTGTGTTGTTTCACTTATTCATCTATTTACCAGGCATCACTTTGAGGTGAAACCTAGCTCCATGTTATTTGAAGCATTTTTAGTATTTTATTTTTTTTTTAAATTATTCTCCTTTCTTCAGGCATCAGAGGTTTCTTCCTCCCTTTTATCCGTCCACTGTGCGTCTCTGTAATTTACAGTCGCTGCTGCTCTGATTGTCTGAGCTGGGAGCCGGCGGGGAAGGGGCGCGGGGAGCGGTGCTGCGCGCTGGGGAGGGGGCGACGGCAGAAAGGAGCTTCCTCCATCCCTTCCCTCTAGGCCTCTTCCAGGGTCTGAGACCTTTCGAACCGCCCGCTTCATATCCCATCCGGAATCCAACCCGAAAGGTGCCGGCTCCCGTCAAAGGATTTGCCTCCGGTGGCAAAGAGCGAAAGTTTAAAACGCGGCTTTGTCTTTACGTGGAGCGTGCCGGGGATGGCGAAAAGCTGCGTGGATGGTGGCCGAAAGGCGACGGCCAAAGTGTCTCGTGGCGTGGCTTCTGGAGTGGAAGAAGTTTTGCTTAGACGTGGTGGTGGTGGTGGGAAGCGGCGTCGCTGCTGCAAGTCTTCCCTGGCTGCCTTGCCCATTGGGGAGTTGGCATTGTGGATGCGCGTTCTTAGGGGAGCGTCCATACGCCAAGGGTTCGGGAAAGTAACTTTTACGTTATGGTGGGGTGTAGCGGGAGGAGTAGGTAGCACGCACCTGCCTCTGTGTAGCTTGGAGGGGTGAACGCACTCCCTCGCGTCTCGCCGGCTGTGCGCAATGCCTGTTTTGTTTTTAAGGTGATGCTCCGTCAGTTGAAATGATCAGTTGGTGGGGTTATTTCTCTCTGCATCGGTTGTGTGGCGGCAGAACGTTTATTTGATTTTTAGCATGCTTCAGGCAATTTTAGCCTTTTTTAGCCTCCATTTGCTGAATTAGAAGTTTGTTTATACTTCATCAGGATAGATACATTTCAAAACCCCTGTTGTTTTAGAAATCTATAGATACTATAGTAGCCAATACTATAGCAAAGCTATCAGCCTGAATAATATAAACACATGCATGTTATACACTATCTTGGCATGTATTCCCTAAGAAATGTTGATTCTGTTAACTTGTCAAGATTGCAGTGAATGTTCTGTGTTTTGGAGTATGAGGTAGATAAGTAACATAAACGAGTAGTCTTAAATGATGTTGCTGATGTGAACAACAGATTTTACTGGCTTTGTAGCTGTTACAATGCTGCTGGCTTTCCTTTTCACCTATAGTGTCTATGATTGATATTACGTATTGTATCAGGCTTTTTATACTCCAGGTCAAACACAATTCTTTCTAGAGGAGAAAAAGTACTGACCTGAAGGATGAACTTTTGCACTCGATTGTGTAAATCATTGTTTACAGAAATACCACCTCAGCTGTTCACAAGATAGCTGTAATTCCATTAATGGGCTCTGCTGGTGACAAAAGCCTCAACAGGAAAGCTCTGGTGTCACTTGAGCCCTTAATAGAAGCACAACCCTAATTTATGCAGATTTCTGAAAGCTCTTTTTTTAATATTAATGTTGAGCATGTATGATACTACTGAAATCCTTTGAACCACTGAAAACCAAGAGTATTCATAGACTGAGACTTTAAAGCCAAAGGAAGCAATTAGATCTTCTGCTCTGACCCCTTTTCTATTATAGTCAGTTGGATTTTATCCAGTTACTTTTCAGTGTGATAATTTGTATTTGACTAAAACGTGGTTTCCAGAAAAATTGGAATTTTGATCAGAAGACAGTAAGAGGTGGAGAATCTGCTGTTTATTAAGTTATTTGGCTTCAGCTTCTGGTCACTGGTTACGGACGTGCCTTTCTCCACTACGCTAAAGAACCCAAAGTATTTTCTTACCATGGAGGTATTTCTCTGCTGTAACCTAGTATTCCCTCTTTTTACTATTTGTAAAAAAATAACTGGACTAAAATTCTTTAAATTTGTCACTGCATACATTTTCCTTACAACTCAGTTTCTGTGGCTTTTTTTCCAAATCCACTTTTTCAACATTTTTGTGAAAACATGAGCTGGATACAGCATACCAATGTCTTGTCTCAGGAGTGTTTTGTGAGTTTAAATATTACCTCTGTGGTGTTACTCTTCTGTTTATACGTTGCATTTCCATATTAACCCTTCCTCTGCAGCACTGCATTTTGATCCCCTTTTCACTGGGTATGCTCACTGTGGCAAACCCTTTGCAGGACTGTTTCTTTCCACAAGAGTTCATCATTCTATAGACTAGCACGTGTTTCTTGTTTGTAGCTTTATAACTTTGTGCATGATTTGGTTTTTTTTGGTTTTTTTTTTAACAATATTTTCTTTCTAGCATAGGTTGAATATATCAAACACTCCCGATAGCTTTTTGTAACTGTTTTATCTCAGTTACGTAGCACTCTGTCAGTTTATAACTTGTGCAATTTTTGTCCGGATTGATTGTGTAGACTTGCAAATAATTGAAAAACTGTTTCGTGATAGTGGCTCCACCTTTGGGGAACTCCATGTTAATCTGCGTTATGTTGTGATGCGTTCTTCCGGACAGCTGTTTTTTTTTCCTTTTTGAGATGTCACTTAACTGGTTCTTGACCTGTTTAATTGGTGCTATTTTGTCGTTAGGATGTCACAGAATACCACACCAAGTGCCATAGAAGTTTATACATGCATACAGATATTTTTACCAATTGGAAGTATCAGTTGTATCAAAGAATAAAACCAGATTCATTTAAGAAGATCTATTTTCATTAATTCTGCTTTCTATTATTTGTTATATACATCTGACATATCAGTTGAATCTCATATAATTTATTTTTTTTCTATTATTGTTTTGCTCAGGACTGCCATCGTTCTAACCTTCCTATAACTATAAATACTCTCTCACTAGCTCTTTTAGAGCACGGTTGTAACATTAGCATTCATTCAGACTTCTAAAATTTTCCTGGTATTTTTCCGAATTGCTAAAAATTCATGTCGGTGGGATAGATATCTCCTTGGACACTTCTGTGAGAACAGTCTTCTATGGAGATCGTTAGTCCTGCTGGTCAAAAATGCTTATTGCAAAGTAATATTGTTTTAATGTTGTACTTGTAATGGACTGAAGAAGGAATTCATCATTCTCATGAGGTACCAGCAAATCATCTCACTTCTTTACAAAGTGAATTACTTATTGAATGCACCTGCCCTTTTGCACTGTTAATGTAGCAGAGTCCCTGTTTAGTAGCACACCTGTGTGAGGGCTAAGATTTCTTTTGTTCTTACAAATCCCCCTGGTTTTTTCCCCTGTCTCCACGAAATGTCTTCATCCTCACCTCTCAAATTTTATGCTTACTGATTCAAAAAACATGTAATTTTGTATCCCTTAATACTTTTTTTTTCTCTTGTTATGTGTGGCTTCTTACTTCTAGTAGCAGTATTTATTGAAATCTGTTTTGTTGCCAAATTGTAGTAGTTATGACAATGCCTTCTAGGTATTACATGTTGTCTGAACGTGCGAGTGTGAGATTATTTTTTTTTTTTCTGTGTATAATGACAGATCCATACAATTTATTACATTTCAGAGCAGAGTAGGCTTTTGCTTTTAAGATAGCATGTTTCAAGGCTTGGCTAAAGAAAGTTAAGCTTTTTATTTATTTTCTCCATAACTTGTTCAGAGGCAATACAAAGCATAGGACATACTTTGGTTTTAGATATAACACCAAGTGGCAGTGGAAATATGAAGGGCAAGTATACAGAAATAAATAATACAATGTGCAGTTGGAAATAGGAAGGGAAGGCATACAGAAATCAAGAATAACAACATTAACCTAAGGGTAAGTACCGTAGCATACTTAAGTTATAACTTGATTGGAGTTTTTATGGCTCAGGTCTGTAGAAATTGTTCCCCTAAAGCTAATTTGAGGTAAGATGCACGAAGAAGATGTAAAAAGAACAAAATTGGAGGGGAAGATGAAAGTGGCAAAAAGACAGTTGTGTTTTAGAAACTAGCTAAGAGCTGCTTCTTGCCTAAAATAAACTTGTTTTCCTGAGGAATTAGCTAAACAATAAAGTGTATCAATTGACTAGCGAGAACTTTCCCAAGGCACCGTTTCCAACACAGCGGGCTTCTGCAGGGAGCACAAGTAGCTGAGCCCGGAGTTCCTCTGTGGAGCTGCATTACTGATGGGTGAGGTCCTCCAGCTGTGTCAACACCACCATGAACCTGACTGTGATCAAACCGCCTTGAAGTCTAGCATGCCTGGAACCTTGATGGAAACTGAAAAGACAAAAGTGTTTAAGACTGCTGTAACACATAAGTTGAAGACATGACAACAAAGAACAGAAACCAGTTTTTGGCCTGTTAAAGAAGTGGTTAATAACTAAGTTATTCTTGTATTCCAGCTTCTTATTGTCTTATGGGAGTTCATAATATATCTAAATAATCTCAAAGGGTGATTACACTGTTGTAGTGAGTCTTCAGTTGGGCAGACTCAGCACTCTGCAGATACAAATGAGTTTTGTCTTGGGTTTCTGGGTAAAAGCTCTACATCTCAGTTTTCTAAATAGTTTCTTCATAGATGAGCCATTGAGAGAGTACTAAGTTATCTGGTTCCAAACAATGGTTGTATACAAGAAGGCACTCTTGAAAGTTTTCAAACAGTAAGATAGGTTGAAGTCATATTTACATAACAAAAGATCAGCTGCTCTAGGAAATGAAATTGTTGTGACTATCACTTACCAGTACAGTTGACTGAAAGTCAGGATTTTTGTGTTCCTTGTGTTGCAATCATGTTTTCCTTTGGGTTGGAACAAGCAGGTGAAGTTTAAAGTTTCCAACAAAATGAAAATCCTTTCCCCTGGTAGGAATATCACTACCCCCCACCAACTCCCAATATACATATTTTGTTTCAAATTTCATATCCTGTCATCAGACAAAGCATTTTGACTTCATAGAGGGCAGGAGGAAAGATTTTTTTCAATGGTTTTTCATTGGATGTGTTTAGAAAACACACTTTTTTTTTAAGTACTTTAACTCTGCTGAATCAGAATTTTCGACAGCAAGGTTTTTTGGTTTTGTTTGGTGGTTAGTTGGTTTTTTATTTTTAATCTTTGGAATATTTTTTTGGCTAGCTACGCTTTTCAGTCACATCACCCCTTGCATTAGTATTCTAGTATTGAGAACAGCACAGAAACATTTTCAACATCGCTGCAGAGACTGCCTGAGTTTTCAGGCTTATTAAGTGATGAGAGTTAGTGAGTTAAGTGAACCTGAATCATGCAACAGTAGGAACATCTCACAGGGTTTTCATCTGAGAGGTAAGAAAAATAGTAGATTTTGCAGTTATACAAAAGACTGTCTGTATTCAAAGTGTTTTCAAGCTATTTTTACAGATATTCCAATCTGTTATCACTGGTGTTATAATAATTGTGTGTCATTTCTTTCTCCTGTGTGCTTGTCCTTTTCTGTATTTTAAAAACAAGTATAGGTTACCTTATGCTTAAAGTAGACAAGAATTTTAGAACAGAAGACACTTTGAATGTAAGTGGAACTTAAAGTCTACAAACACTTTTATAAGCAGAAAGTGGAAGTGGTTTCGGTCAGGCTAGGCTCCCAGTTGCCCAGGTGACTTCTGCAAATGGAGCTTAAGCTTTTAAGTTACTTAAAGCTACTTGTAAATGGATTAATCAGTTTTTCCTTTTCTACAACTAATCAACTTAAAATTTTAATGCTCTATTAAAAAGCCACTCCTCTGTATTCCATTGAATCTGTCTTTATGGAAATTCTACCTTAAAGCCCATTCAGCACAGCAAGGGCAGCTATATCTTTCAATTCTCTAAGTTTTGCTTATAAGAAATGTATTAATTGGAAATATTGAATTCCTTATATTTTAAATACAGAAACTGTATTCATCCTGTGCAGAGATGAGAAAACCACGTTTATCAGTTCTCTAAATCTTTTCAAACATCAAAAGAAACTCCAAAAGACCCTTTCCTAAAGCTTTAGCTTTCAAGTTAGTTTATGGAGTAAAATACGACTACAAAATTTTAGTAAGCAGTGATTTTATTTTTATTGTAGTATCATGTTAGTAGCAATAGTTGTGTCCTTACCAGAGGAACCACATTAACAAACATGAATAAAACTTCTTGAAAAGAGCCAAAAAATTTATTTGCAGTTTTAACTTGCTTAAATAATGAGGCAGACACATTTATCTGGTGAGATATTTTTTGTTCCTTCACTGCCTCTGGAAAAACATTTTGTTGTTTGCTTCTTGGTATGGTAAGATATCCTCTTAAAGTTGTTCTGTAACTTTTGAGTCAGTTTAGAGTTTTCTGTAAATAAATAGTATTAAGTAAATGAATGAATTTAAACAGAGAATAGGTGTGATGTCCTCTGTCATTAAATATTATCTTCCTTGAATGTTTACTGGGTGGTCTCTCTTTCTGATATAAATACGATCAGCTGTGATGAGTTACCCATAGTTAATTCTTCATATGAGTTCATATCTCTACATGTCCCCCACTGCCTGCAATATTACATCTGTAAGCAAGATGGGACTAATGCATGGAGGTGAAATTTCTTTATGGCCAGTGTTGTGTAATACAACATCTGATTGTTTTGTTAGATAAAAGAAACATAATACATATTTCCTGTTGAGATGACTAGATCTCATGCTGTAACTCCTGGAAGCAAAAGCTGCAGTTGCATAAACACGTGCCACCATATTTATTGAGAAAATCTGAATATAGAACCCAATTGCCTTTTTTTTTACATGTTTGTAAAAATCGTGTGATGACAACGGTTATTTCAGTTTTTTACTGAAACATAAAAGGATTGATCAATAACTTTTTTTATTGTGCCAGAATATTTAAGTAAAATAAATGGTGTCATATGTGCTTGATTTTGATAGAGAATTTATCAAAACACTTCATAAATGGTTAGCTGGTGGTTACAAATGTTGGCTGTTTAGATAACAAAAAGACTGTTCAGCCTTTCAACGAATGGTGTAAAATAGACAACAACTAAAACTTGAAGTGACAAAAATCCAGAGTAAATAGGGAAATAGTTCTTCCATTTGTAAAATACAGGAAAGTCGCCTAATTTAATTCATGCAATTAAAATCCACAGGTGAATCTTTAAAATGAAGTTACAGAATTGCAAAGGGACAAATTGCCTTTGTGACCCAGGTTTGGTTTTTTTGTGGGTTGTTTTTTTTTGTTTTTGTTTTTTGGTTGGGGTCAAAGTGAGAGACATTCATGTATTTTTATTGCAGCGTATGAAGTCATTTCTAGCTCGTATACAAATAGACTTGAGCGCTTACTATAATCAAGTCAGAAATGCAAATTCAGGGTTACAGCTGCCTAGTCTAATTTTAAACGTATCTATTGTCTTTGTAATCCACATTTCCAGTGCTTAGATGCTATGCAGAAATACTTCTAAGAAAAATGAATTGTCAGGAAGTCCATGAATGAAGGAAGATGAGGCCGTGTAGGGGTAGAATAGGAATAAATAGATTCTCGTTGGCTGGGAGCATTTTGCCCCACAAAGAAGTCAGGAGCCTCAGCAGTACGCAAAGCTGTCACTTGTGCTTGGGTGGGCTCCCCATGCTTTCTGTAAAATGCAAGCCTCTTTCATTCAGCTGACAAAATGTTTTGGACTTGCTAAATAATGTTTCTGGGTCACATCTGATATCTAGCAAGAACAGGAACATTAAAAAAAATAAAAAAAAAAAAAAGAGAAAAACTCTTGCTGTCTTATGATTCAATTTTACTTGCATGGCAGAAGGAGAATTCAGTGCATGGCTAAACCAGCCAGGGTGCTGAATCCCTGGATGCTTTAATCTGCTCTTTCACTCTAAAAAGTTTTTAGATGACTTGCATCCTTAAACAAAGGTTGTTTTGTTTTGGTTTTTTATACTCAAATTCAAACCCTTGCATTCAGGCCTGAGTCCAGGCAATACTGGCTCAGCGCAGGTCGGAGTAATGGAACTGTACGGGTGCTTTCTAGGTGCTAAAAAGCAATTGGGACATGAGTCCTGAGCAGGATTGTCTTCTACTCATGCTCTGTTTGCATGAAAACAAGCATCAAACCTTATATAAATTTTATCATTCCCCTGTGTGCTTTCCTCATCTTCTAAATAACTTAAGTGTATTTCCAGAGCATATTCTACAGCCTTACAAATAATTTTTTGCTTGCCGTGTTCTAATTCTCTATTTACTACCAAGAGTATTTTTGTTTACAAATTCAGCCTAAGAACCAGGAAATATATGGGATATCTGTGTTCAATATTTACCTTCAGTAGGCAGGGTAAGAAACAGAATTTTATGATTATTTTTTATTATATTTCATATATTTAGTTACAATTTCCTTAACGTGAGTAGGGAAACTATCACCTTGCTTCCTGCAGAGTCTTCTTGGAATGCTGGCCAGAGGTATTGTATGATCCCAGGTGATCTCAAATGCTGCAGCAGAACCTAATTTACATGACAGAGTAATACTGAAGCATACATTTTGCACAAACATAGCCAAAAAGCCTTCAGAATTAATGTCTTGAAGTAGTTGAGAAAGCAGAGAGACTGTAGTAGCCATGGTGACTTTTTTTTTTGCTTTTAAGTAGAAACCTCACTGATTACTAGCCTTCATGTGGGAGCCTTAAATGGGATATCTGTTCAGCAAGCTACAAATTTGGTGGCAACAAAAGAAAAATCATAGATGTGTGGACAGATTCAACACATGACAAGCAGAGTGGTTTGGATGCAAAAATGGCAAGCTTGCAAACCCCATTTGGTTGAGAACTGTAGTGATGACACATGCTTTTTTTGAGGCTCCACACTCCATGTTCTCCTTGTTTGCTACTAGTTTTGGAACTCTTTTGGCTTGACAGGTGCTGAAATTGTACCCTTTAGGTCAGATGTTGCGAGAGACTGACTTTGGACTGACAGATCTTTCCAAACTTGATTGCACCCTAAGGCTGGAGTCAGCTTAACTTTAATTGTTTTATGGCTTTTGGGTTCACAAAAATGATGCTGAGATGCACTGACAACATGAGTGTGTTCGGGTCTCCTGTCAGCTTAATGAGTTTATTTTTGCTGGGTGGTTGACAGTCAGCCAAAAGAAACAACAAAAAAAAATTACATAGCCCAAGAACAGCTTCTTGGCCAGTTTTCCATAAAAAGATCAGTCAGGAAGAAGGGGAAACACTAGCAATAACTTTTTTTTTTTTAATGAGGTTTACATAATGATGTAAAAATTGGGCTGTATGACTTTTGCTCGCTCTCTGCATCATAAAAGTATCGGAGATGGTGTGAAATCCATTCTGTTTCCATGATATCCAGAAGAAAGATATGTTGTACCTAAGTATGTTGCAGGACTTGTGATGGCTGAAGCCTTTCCTGATCAACCCTTGGGAGTTAATCCACAGTAATTATTTCTTGAAACAGAGCATAAGCAAGACCAACTGTAATGAGTAGGACATGGGTGGATTAGAGCAATTAGTATTTGATTACACAAAAGGAAGAGCTTCTAAGGAAGAACTGAAAGTCACGTTCTCCAAAGAAATAAGATGTTGGAATTTAAACACTTCTCCAGGTGTGCTTGAAATTAGTGGTCTGAATTTGGAGTTTGAACCTGGATCTCAAAGATTTGGAGTGACCTTCTCTGCTCAGCTCTCAGCTGTGCTCATTTGGAAGTTTCTCATTGCTGTTCTTCATTAAGAGGTTTTCTTTACTGGGATGAAACCAAGATCATGTAAGTGAAAAAAGAGTTTTTAAATAATTCTTTAAAAAATGTATTTGTAATCATTTCCACCTAGCTTTAATTAGAAATGACTGGAAAATGCGTAGAATTGAAGTCACCTCTTGGCCATTGCAGCCAGAGTATAGGAAATACAGACAAAGCATAGCTGCTGTGGATGTTGCAGGAAGACTTGCAATAGCTTCAAGTACTTAGAGCTCCTTTAAATAAGAGGAAAGTATGTAAATACAAAAAAAAAAAAAAGTAAAATACTGTGTCTTGAGTAGATGAACTTCCTTTATGCATTAAAAAAAATAAAATACACACACACACACAAAAAGAGCACCCATATTGACTCTTAGCTCTGGTGTTTACATAATACTCCTTTTGTAGGAATTTAAGTGCTCTGAATCTGAAATATGATCTCCAGTCTCAAGAAATGTGCAAAACATGAGAGAGACTTCACAGTGACCAAGTAGAAAGATTGATTTAACTGAGGGCCTCTTCCAGCATTGCAGATGGGTTTCTGGGTATCTTAGCTAGGGGACTACTTTAGGTATTCAGATAATGCAAGATTAAATCCTTGATCCTTTGAAAGTAATTACAGAATTTCCATTAATATTGCAAAGCTTTTACCCAACACTTCTGGAGCTGGCTCTGCCTTTGGCTGAGGACTGTAGCAGGAGCCAGTCCTGTGTGGCATTACAGTGATACACAAGTTGCTTCCGTCTCTGGAAAATTCAAACGCTTATCTGTGTTACCTTACAGAGTTGTTATGAGTACTAACTCTATTGCTACATGCTCTAGAAGGCAAATGATTTATGTGAGTAGGATTTTTTTAACTTTTCAACAGTTAAAAAAAAAATAAATAAAGGTAATGTGTCCAGTACGTCAGCTCTTCTTTGCATCTGATTTCTCATCTGCTGCAAATATACAATACGCATTGCTCAAGCTTTTATTTTAAATGAGCTATTTCTTGTTCCTATGTTGATGTAAAGATAACTTTTCCTCTGATCTGAGAAACGCGTTCTGTCGTGTTGGGCCAGTTGAACAAAACATTACAGGTGGACTCAGTTACCTAAACATGAGCTCATAGCACGCTGTTGTAGACACTTGAGAGTATTCAGCTTGCTCTTCAGTTAGGCCATGGGTTTCATGCAGGTCCTCTATCGTATCTGTCGCTGCTGTCTTGCTCCTGTACAATGTCCTGGATTATATAGCTCATCTCAGTGATGAAAAAAAAAACAAACCAAACCCAAAAGTATCAGAGCATTGAGTTACTTGGTGAGTTTCATTATATTTCTTTCAAACGGTGTTAACATTGGTGGAAGAATGCCGTGGGAGGAACCACAATTCTCGGTTAGTCTTTAGTGTGGCAAGGTAAATTAAATAATTATGAAATTTGGTGAGGGTACTGACATTTCAGAGATCCCTTGGATAAGTAGAAATAGGGAGAATTATGAATATTGTCTTGAAATTATGTGTATTATAGGTGTAGGTGTCTCATACACAGAATATCCTGTATGAAGGCTCTAAATTCATTGTGGGTCTGTGTTTTAAATACAGGGAGTACTATGGAAAATATTACAAAGTGAGATGCAAGATATGTCAAGGATGGTGATCATAGTCACTGTGTTAGAAAGGTTTCATTATTTGTTTCCCCAAGGAAATTCTGGTGTCTGAAGAACAACTATTGCATTTTAATTTTTTGCTCTACGAAATAAAATAGATGAATTTGATGAAGGTTTGTAATCACTTAGATTTCTTCTGTCACAACAGTGATACTACCATGTGCGGTCCTTGCACGTGTTTAATCACCGCTAAACAAAAGTGTTGTTTTTTCAGCCATATTTATCAAGGTCCTGTCATTTGAAAGTGCTAAGCAAAACAAAAAAACCACCAGGTTTTACTTCTGTTAAAGAAACTGTTTGGCTGTAGTCAGTCATAAACTTCAGTGCAAACTTCAGTCCAAAATGTCTATATAGCTCTAAATAATTTAATAAACACTAGATGTTGGTAGTATTTTTACAGTTAAAAACATTTGAATGTGTTAAAAAATGAGTTTTGCAGAATACAGTGGAAAAGATGAAAAATAGACAACCCTATTTTTTTATTATAATAAATTATATATGCTTCGAGTCATTTCTGGATATCTTATGTGTTAACGTGATGAACGGTTCCACTACGGAACTATTTCATGCTAAGTTATCTTCTTCAGCCAAAGGAAGACAACAGTTAAGAGTTGTACTTGTGTGAAAACTGTTAGCAAATGCTTATCATTGTTGTGAGGCCTCAGGAAAGTGTAATTTATTGTTCCTTGTGATTTATTTCAAGACAACTGAATGCAAAGAGATGCTTTTTTGTTACACACCTGCTCAGAGTTGCTACAGTCCAATGTTTGCTGTCCTTTTGCTATTTTTGTTACCGCTTTTTGTAGCGAAGGCTTGTGATTTCATTAACAGTTATTTTAAAACCCTGAAAAACCTGACAGAGGGCTAAATAGAAAAGAATTCTGTTTTCCATGTAGATAAGCACAGAAATACATGAATAAAAATCAGGTTGGCCTCTCCTCCACGCTTCACAAGTCTCCTGTGTGGCTTTATGAACCTTTGGGAAATGGGCCATGTTATCTTCAATTTTGTAAATAATTAACGTTCTCTGTGTGATTATTTTTATCAAACGTATATTTCTAGATTAATTTGTGGATAATTAAAGTTGCGGTTCTGTAGAGGCTTTTCTTGGGTTTTGCTGGTTTTATCTATATTTCTAGCATGTGAGAGTAGGATCGTACCCCGTTAGCCGCCTTCCTTCTGTGGGAAGCCATGCATTGAATGAGGGAGTTAAACAATTTTCACAGACTTTGAACTTGTGTTACGTTGTGATAACCCTTGAAACCCAAACATGTATCTCGCGTGTTAACTCCACCTACGGTTTCCACAAGTCATCTTAAGAGAGCTTCTTTGTCACTCACAGCGTCAGAACACGGGGTCGTGTTTGGCCTTTGAATTAAGCAACAGTGATTAAATTACACGTGCTTTCGTGATCCTTATTTTTCCTGCCTAAAGAACGGTATGGTGACCTTATGTTGACACTAGCGAGAATGTGTGCTTTGTTAACTGCAGACGAGGTCTGCCCCTGAAGTTTAAACCAGAGAGGCACTTGTTCTTAAACATCAGCCTTGTTTTTTGGGGGTTATCGCTAGCACATCTGGACCTTCGCTACCTTAGGTGCCACGTGGTGGTGCTTACTCTTCTTGTATTTATTTTGTATGATTTGCCTAATATAAGAAAACAAGCCTGTACTGCATTTATTCTAAAGTGAAGAGAAAAAAATTATTTTCTCTGGAATGATGACAATGAGCTGTTTATTACCACAAGCTGTGCATTTTATTTTCTTTTAGTTAGAAAGCAGTGATTTGTCTGAATTTTTTGAGTGGTTTTTAAGTGAATAATGATATAAGAGCCTTCTTACTTGAGGCTTCTTATAAATGTAGTTATTTATATGAGGAAAAACTGTTCAAGTGTGGATTATTTATGCAGGGGAAAAAACTGGCTCTGGATTGATATGATTTTTCTTTCCCATCTTCTCTGAACTGATTTGCTTTCTCTGTGCAGTGAGCGTTCGATATGCTTGCGACTCTGTTTTACACACCGAGGAGCTCCTTGTACCATTTCCCTTGATCAAATGATCCGATTCAGACCTCACCTTCTGTTCTTCAAGGCAAACTTTGTTCCCTCATGGCTTCAAAGAAGTGTTATGGCCTTTCCCCTTTCATTTTTAGCAGACCTGGTTTCATCATACATTTTAAAAGTAGAACTGAGATTTTTCCTGGTCTGGTGGTACTGGCAAGTTCTTTTCTTAATTTCTGTGGATTTTTTTCTCCAGAACAATTGAGAGATGGATGAGAAGATCAACTGCACTTTTGCCCCCCCTCTTTTGATATCTCATTTGATGCTAGTCCTCTCCTAAGATGGTCCCTAAACCTGGAGCCTGGGCCTAGCCCCTGAGTGAACTGTGATGTGAATCCACTCTGTTCATCCACCAGATTATTTAAAAATTGGTAATTCTGCCATTGGGAATGTGCAGTCATTGGTAAAAAGAGCATCCAAGCAGCTTTCCTAAAGCATTCTTAATTATTGACAGTAAACATAAAGAGAAGATGTAGTGGATTTTATATCAATAAAGATCTCTCCTACCTAGAGCCAAGAATGACCTAATTTTTTTTAGATACACCAGCAGGATCTGTCTGTAAACAGTTTCTAAGCAACAGCTGCCTGTCCTCTAGAGAGAATGTCACTTTTTATCCATGACTCCTGGGTTTTATAGCTCAAATCGGCACCCTAGATGGAGGTTGAAGCAGTCTTGTCAGCAATGATGGTTCTCCTTTTTTCTAGTAGCATCCACCTACGGTTCGCTGAGGTGTGTTTGAAATTAAATCGCTGTCTCCTTTATTGTTGGTTTCCCAACAGTTTTGCTGTCGCAGTCCAGCACTGTGAATTATTTCTGTGCAGTTTCATAAACATTTTGCAATGAACAAAGAATCCAGATTTCTACCTCCATTTAAATCCAACCGGTGACAAACCAGAAACAGCTAAATAATTTTATTTATTTTTTTTTTAATTATTACATGGTCTGAACTGTTTTTAAGGCAAAATCTGAATTTTCCCCACAGCACAGCAGGTCTCTTTCTTCATCCAGAATTGTGTCGCATCTGTCTCAAAGACTGGGATAACTCAGAGGCAAAGAAAACGAGAGCCCTTTGTCAGGTTTTTATTACCTGGGAGCCTGCAGTTCAAGTGACCAGTTTGCTGAGACTTACCTGCATTAAGCACCGTGGAATAATTTGTATCTAGAGGTCAAGTGGTAACAACTACCCAGGAAAGAGAGCTAACCTTTTCCATGGGAATATAGCGGTAAATGGGGGGGGGGGGGGGGGAGG
>VXBL01006445.1:288995-324805 GCA_013400195.1 Aramus guarauna | reverse complement strand
TTTCCCCTTTTTTTTTTTTTCCCCAGGTGGTGGCAGGAATTCAGTCTGTGGAGTAGTGATATTATACAAATTATGTAGGGAAGATGCGGGGTTGTACTTTACCTCCCAGAAAGCTTAGAATGTAATTAGATAAGAAAGTTAATTATTTTAATAGTCAGTATAGTTATATTGCTATGGACTGAAGTTCTGTGATGAAGTAGGAAAAGCTCACTTATGATGAGGCAGAAGTTGCCTGGTCACAGAAGAGGAAGGCTCTTGGCTGTGAATAAGCACAGGACTAAAACTATCGCTATTGAAGACATCTGAAGCAATGATCGTACACATTTTGGTTCAAAGCCTTGTAGGAGATGGGGGGAAAAAAAGCCAAATTCACTATAGTAGTGTTTAATCTCCAAAAGGAACTGCACATACAAGGAGACAGATTTACAAGGAAATTAAAATGAACACTAAGACGTATTAATTTATTTTGGGTTTTTGTTCTTAAGACATTTCAAGGCAGTAAGGAAAATAAATAATATTCATTAAAATAGAAAATGAAGACGAGACAATGAGAAATCAGGACACCAGAGAAAGCTATTTTTAGATAAGTAAATATATTTTTTTAAAGGTATTATAATATACCAGTATTCAATGCCCAAAATATTATAAGGGAGGCCAAAAATAATTCTGCAAAAATGTTCAAGACTTGAAAACCGGTTATGAATCTCTTTCAGATCCTTTGGAAGCCAGAAGTGTTCCAGTGAATTGGCAGCCAGTAGACAAGCGAGGTAGAGAAGGTAGAGTCACGGAGCTCGAGGTCCAGCAGAAAAGCCAGGGAGATGCTGTGCGTCCTTGTTAACTGTGAAACAACTTACGGAGGATTCTCACAGAGGCGCTTACAGGAAAGGTGTCTGAGACTGAGATGTTAATTAAAAGTGTTTTAGAGGAAATAGATACAATGAATAGTATGAGGTCACTGAAATCGAATGATGGGGTTTTTTTGGTTGGTTGGTTTTTGGTTTTTTTTTTAGATCACCATGTATTTTTTAATGATTGGTCTCACACTTGCTGCTCTCTCTCAGATACAAGGTTTCATACCACAGTGAGAATTAATTAGTTTTAACTTCTTTTGTAATTCTTGGATTGACATCTGATTTTTGCCAGTTTTTATTAATGCTTAATGTATTGCTTTGTTTGAAAAGGTATATAAGGTAACAGTTTCACCTTGTTTTGTTTTATTTTAAGACATTTCACTTTCCATTATAATCCTGTTTAAAACCTATTTATATTCCATTGAGGTGCCTGTAGTAGTTTATTTACCTGATGACCTGAAAAGTTTCATTGCCATTTTCCAGTTTATCTGTGTTCCTTTGTTCTCTTAATCTTCACAGAGATTATTTTTTCAGACACGTTGATCAAAGATTCACTATCAAGATGGAAATTGTGTATGAAAAGAAAAGTTCTTATGTGGAAAAATTAATCTGGCATTAGCTAAATTACTTTTTTTTTTTTTTTTTAAGAACTAGCACTTTATTGTCACCTGTTTAATTCTTGTGTTTCCTTTAGCCTGCAAAGACTAGTCACTTGTTAATTATTCTCACTGTAATTTGCAGACTTTTATGTATTTATGCAAGAAGTTACTTCATGTTTTAATGTCAGTAGGGAAGAAAATGAATTTTCTGTCTGTCTTCTCAAGTTCAGGGGATATTCAGTTCCTGTTACAATCGTTTTGTAGTCAGACTGGAAAGGTGTTTTGAAGACTGAAAAAGAACCAGGTTAGAGATGTTGGTTTCCTCTCTTGTCAGGGTACGTAGGGATGGTAATCGCTTGGACAGGTTGCACACAATTCAAAATACAACACTGCAGTTACTGTACCTTTTTGTCCTCTATTTAAAGGCATGGAAAATACTTATTGCAGTTAAATATCTGGCTATCTTTGTATAGTCTTTTTTTCTGAGGTGACACTGTTCCCTTTTGTGTGGCTTCTCCAGATTCTTCTCGGATTCATTAGTGATGAAATTGGTTTCCTTCTGAGAATAGCACTATAGCACCAGTGAGAAAATGCTTTTAATTCTTTAAAATGTCCTTACACAGAGAAGAATCTCATGTAATAAATTTTGAATTTTTTATGTTAGAAATTCCAAATTTTTGTAGATTTTTTTTTTTAAGTTTTCATATTAATTTTGAAATGGCTACTTACAGAACTTGGGAGTGCACAACCAAAAACATCTCAGATTTAAGTAAGTTGACCATATGGATATGGCTGTTACTTTTCCAGATGAATGAATTTTGAGGATTCTCAGTTAAATATCTGACAATATATCTCTGTCTGGAACTGTACAGCCTGTTTCCTTGTGTGTTTATATATGTCTTCTGGTTCAAAAAGTACAGTTGTAGAGTGATGGATATTTTAAGGATCGAGCACTGTTCTTCAGACCTCTTTATGTAAGAAATATCAAAACATCCCATACTTAAATTCTTCTTCTCTTCTGGCATATGGATTTTTCCGAATAGCCAAGAAGGTCAGCCAGTTGTGTTTTGTTTTTTTTTTTTCTTCTTCTGTGGAGTTAGGATGACACCAAGTAAGTTGATTTACTTTTGTAGATTTGTCTGATACCCCTTTACTCTATCATTCTCAAGAGCAGAGATTTATATCCAGAAAGCTAAGTATATTTTCTCTGCCATTTCATAGTGTGCTTTGACACGACAAGTGCTGTCCTGCTTCTGGTACAAATGGATGCAATCAAGGCAGTTTCTAATCCATGATGATTGCAGATTTCTGTGAAGTCAATGGGTGTCCTGAGCATCCTCTTACAGGCTCAGCAGAGGGGATGTTTGAACAGCTTTGTAAGTCTAGCAGGCTTCCCACCAACTCCTACAAAGTTGCTATACTTTTCTCATCTGTTTAAAATTCATGTGCTCCTGGCTTCTTAAGACTGCTTCTCTCCTCTCTCCTCTCTCCTCTCGTGCTTTTTCACCTTCAGTCAATAATAGGGAATTCTGTGCAAATTTAAAAGCCTGTAGTACCCAGGTAGTCACTATGCTAGTCTTCTTTCAAGCCAGTTGTTTTCAAAGGAGAAGAAAATTGTTCATCATAAATATATTTAATAAAATCACACCGCTCATTGAGTTGTTGCTGGTTTGCCTGGGGGTGTGAATAAAAACATGATCAACTTAAACATGGCATCACTTTTTTCAGCATTACTGTAAAATGCATATTAAGCTTTCATTACAGTCTTTCCCTTTTCAGAGTTTTATATCACTTACTAATTTACTCGTTATAAGAACATTACGTGGAAGGTCCGTGTTGAACCAATCAAATTTTATTTGCAGAAAAATGGTCTCCAAACAGCCTTTCCACCTGTTCAGGAAGACATGCAGTTCACAAAAATTGTACTAAAAAAATCCAGACTGTCTTGTTCAGAGAAAAGGAAATGTCACATTGTCCCTCTGCATGATGAGGGGAAAAATAGTTTAGCTTTTGGACTAAAAAATATTTTTCCAGTAATTATTTTTCTTTTAATTCTATCTGCATGCTTAAATAGGGCAACAACTCTTTAAGCATTCATTTCAAAGTTCAATATATAGTGATAAATACATTTCTTTTTTATTTTTTTTAAAGTTCAGTCTAAGTTAAATAACATCTATTTAGTAATCCCTGGAAATATTATTTTTCTCTATTTTTCATTATTGTCCATTTACTTAATTTGCTTCCTATATCTATGTCTGTATAGCAAGAACTTGATCCATAATGCACAACGTTATGCCAGTGCTTCCAGATTTAATTCCTGTTTTAAAAAAGGGGGGAGCAAGAGAACTTCACCTTGTAGTTGTCACACATATGTGGGTAGTGATGGTTTTTATGATTCTTTCAAAGGGAAAGGGGTGCTGGTTTTCATATATTTTAGTACCTTTGAGTCTTGGACAAAGATTGCATTCTGTGTGCTAAGTACTATGTAAATACTCAGCAAAACCAGATTCAGTCTCTCTGTTCAAAATGAAAGCTGGAGAGGGGCTGGTGACAAGGGCAGGGAGGGACAGGACAAGGGGAATGGCCTGAAGCTGCGGGAGGGGAGATGGAGATGGGATCTGAGGCAGCAATCCTTCCCTGGGAGGGTGCTGAGGCCCTGGCCCAGGGTGCCCAGAGAAGCTGTGGCTGCCCCTGGCTCCCGGGCAGTGTCCAAGGCCAGGTTGGATGGGGCTTTGGGTAACCTGGGCTAGTGGAGGGTGTCCCTGCCCGTGGCAGGAGGGTTGGACAAGGTGATCTTTGAGGTCCCTTCCAACCCAAGCCATTCTGTGGTGCTGTGAAAGACAACAGCTGGATTTAGACAGATGGAGTGCACAGATCGAGTTAGAATTGATCAGCAAGGTAAGGCTTGGTGACAACAACCCATCCCAACCCAACCACTGATTTCTTTACGGGGTGCAGCCAAGAAAAGTACTGGGAGAAGACTGAAAGAAAGCAATGAGGAGACAGATCTTTGGAAGAGTTTCCTTGCAGGTGTCAAGTACAGCTTTTGAGAAGGTGTGAAGTTACCTGTTTAACAATTTAGTCAGCTGCTTTACGTGATGTAATAGCTGAAGTCAACTTCCTAATGCATAATGCTTATTTTCTTTAATTCTTTAGCTCCAGGGCTAACTTAAGCAGCTGCTCTTAATAATTCTTATTCTGTGCCACCTCTTGAGCTATGCTGTAATATTTGTGCACAGCTGATCTGTACTAAATTAACTTTCTCTTTAAAAAAAAAATTGTTATTTTACACCTGGATTTTTTTCCCTTGGTTTCATCTGGTTCGTTATGCACCTGAACAAGTACTTGTATGAGCGAAACTCAGAGCAGAGCACGGGGATAGGAAGAAGTGGTGAGGAATAGGTGGGTGCTGCTGAAACCATCACTGCTGTAGAAGGAAAGGTTCATTAAACTATACCCCAGCAGTTGTCTGTAGTAAAGTTTTGAAAAGCTTTAAAAGTGAAGGTGAGCGATAGGATGCAGAAAGGTGATGTAGTTAGTGGCAGAAGTTTGAGAAAACGCTGACTTTACAAAAAAACTGGAGTGGGTTTGCAATAGTTTCCTGAGTGCATGTGATAAAATAAGATTGCCGTTAACAGAAAGTGGGATGCAGGATGATAATATCAAAAAGAGGAGGGGAAGAAGCTTAGCTTCAGGTATATGGATGAAGCAGAGTGTCAGAAGAGTATAATATCAGAAATATTTATGTGTAGCTTGGATTGGATGACATAGAAGGAAATAAAATTATACCTGTATAGCAGGACAGAGAATAATTTCGTTTTTGACTGTGGATCTGATTATCCAAATACAAGGTACAGAAGCCACATGACTTCCTGTAACTCTCTAGTTTCTTGGTAACAGCTCTAAAATGTGAATATCAGGGCTGAATGCAGTATGACAGTTCTTTTGCTTTTCACGTGACCTTAAAAATCTTTCAGTCATTACTTTTCACACTATTCCCACTCTCTTCAGAAGTAGCCAGGTTTTTTCCCTTCCTGCTTTATATTTTTGCATTTTTGTTATCTTACAACAGTTTTCTTGAATGATCCCAATTTACTAAATAACTCAGATTTTGTGGCTGAACTATTTTCATTGTTGTCTGTTTTATCTTTGCAGGGTTTGAAGTTTTTACCGCTTCACCTGTGGTTTTTTTCTTTTCCTTTTTTTAATTCTTTCTTTGATAGAAAATATAAGGTGCTTGGGAAAATATTTTATTTCAAGTAATGGATCGCCAGCCTGAAAATTTTTCTTCTACCTGAGAAATCATACCAAGAACTAAACTGATTCTCTTGAGGTTGATGAATTTGTTATGGAAGGAAGACTTTTTTGTTTGTTTGTTTGTTTTTATGTTTTTGTTGGTTTTTTTTAAAGACTCGTAGCAGACAGTTAAAGCTTTTGATTTGATCAATGCTCATTAGTCATGGTAAAAGGAAGGTAAAGCAGTAAAGCATCATTATATTGGTCACCTGAAGGTTGATGTAAGCCTTTACTAGTTGATTCACATTCAGCTTTGATGTGCAGATATTCTTAAATGGTACTTCTGTTTTTTGTAGCAGTGAAGATATTTTTATTGATTTTTATTTTTTTTTGGGAGGGGGAGGATGGGAGGTATAGAGGGGCTAATATTGGATTAATGTAGAGGATACATTAGAACAAGTGAAAATTTCATTACTAAATACTTTTTACTTTACCTGCAAGGCTAAACGTGGTTTCTGCATAGATTAAGAGCTGATTAAGTCAGAATTTGAGTGGATATATATGCAAACAGTAACTGGTAATTTCAATAGTTTACATCAGTTGTTGTTTATTGCTGCATTCACAGTATTAGTAGAAGCCTGAGGAAAAGTATGTCTACATCATCAGCTATATTACTTTTCGTCCTCATACATGCTTTTGAAGGCACTTTAAATTATACTTGTAAGTTGGCACATAAAATCATCACCTAGAACATATTCAGTTAATGTGTGATATTAAATACGCCATCCTTGCCCTCCAAATTAAGGATGCTGTAGGTATAATTTTGTGAAAGGTTTCTTGCAGGATATGCTTGTGTGATGTTCTCAGAGACTGAGGGAACTTAGAATCATTGCAGAATTTTAAAAAAGTTAGTACAATATAAATGTTGGCTTAAATGGGTCCAAAAATGCCTCTGTAGTCAAAAATTGCCTTTTAAAAATATTGTTGGATTTTAGAACCATTATATGAATTAGCAAGCTTAAGAGAGTTAATTTTCCATTTACGAGGTAATACAAATGTAGTCAAGCTCTTCCATGGTGAAACTGCAGTATTAAAAGCTATTCCCAAATACTTTTAAAGTCAGCATAGTGTGCTTATGATTTACAAAACCCAAGCAAACAAACAAAAGACAATTTTTATAATATTTCCGTAAACTTCTTTCTCGATTAAAAAAGTATTTATTGGGTTGAAAGGAACTCCTCATTTGCCTAAATGCTGAATTTCCCATCTGGCTGGTGAACTTCTTCATGTGGCATGAAGTCTTTAGTGACTAAGAAATCTCATCTGGGATGTGCAAAGGCAAAGCTGGAGTCAAAAGACAGTTGCTCTTAGAGACAGGGAAGATTTTTTGTTTCCTCTCATGGCAAATCAGAACCGTGGGATTGGCAAAGGAAAATCCTGAGCCTATTGTTAGATACAAGAAATAATTGTATTCAACGTATTGACTTTTTTTAATTTGGAATTTAATTTAAAAAATTATTATTTTTCTGGTTATAATATATCCCTTTAAGCATTTAGAGTAATAGCACTTTTAGTAGCGTTGTAGCAATCTTGCCAAAGGTATGAAGTTACAGGCTTCACGGTTGAAAAAATAGTGTTGTCGTAAAAAGTGAATAGCAGTTTGTGTTGGCCGGTAGGTTTTATGGGCAATCTCTACCAGAAGAGTGATATATCCAATTTCTAATTGTAGCCAGGAATTTAAACGAGCAAGTTCATTAGATAATTTCCAATTCAGTGGCATCTCAAATTTCCTCCAATCTCTTCCTCCACTACTTTAGTTTTGACTCGGGTTAGTAACAGTTTATTAATTTGTGCACACCAGAAAGTCCACAATAAAAAAGTGGAAGTTGCAATGTGCAGTTTCACCTGTTTAGTCCCGGTATTTTGCTCCTGTAATTCAGGCAACGTTTGTAGTTCCTGCGCAGTTGTCCGTGCTGCGTGTGACAGGAGCAGCTCAGGACGTGCAGCCGTAGGATGAAAGTGATGTTCAGGCTGTGCCTGGGAAGCAGGAGCTGAAGGAAAGGCCTTTGGTTTCCTTGTGTGTAAACCCACATCAGAGAAGTGTAAGAAACTCACACGTGGCTCTCCTCGATGAGGAACAACTCATTGATGAGAGATTGAGTGGGTTGCGAGCGCTGTAAGGGCACCCATAGCAGCACCCAGGTGCTCCTCTAGCATGCCAGAGCAAAAAATCAAGATTACCCCTCAGCAAACCTCTTCCCACTAGCATCTGCAAACCAGCGTAATGGGGGTTTTTTTGAGCATCTCTTACGTAGATGGAGAAAATTGGGATGTTCAAGTAGCCCAGCATCACAGCGTGTGAGGAAATGTTGGGGGCCATGTGACGAAAGAACTGGGCTGGGATGAAAGGTGGAAAGAGAAGAGAAGAGAAGGCAGCTCCTGCACCAGGATGTTGCTCTGGCAGGACTACCGGGGGCAAACAGGCTGTGCTGAACTGGTTCTTCCTGAGATGTCCATGTGGAACAAATTTGAACTAGCAACTGGAATAAAAAAAAAAAATGTTTGTTAGAACTCTATTTAGATTTCTAAGCAGCGCATCAAGGTAGTTCTGCTTCAAGAAGAAATGGCTTGAATAGTCCTTTTTTTTTTTTTTTTTTTTTTAATTGGGATTAAGTTTTGGACAGTAGTAATTTTGTTACCATAGTTTTTTTAGTTGTGTTAAATTTTGCTATTTCACTATGGATACGAAGCCAATGGTTTTGCAAAATGTAGATCGTCAATCTCTAAGTGATATTGCAAATTGTTTTTTCTAAGAGAAACAGACAATAATCACATCTATTAAAAAAAAAAAGTAATAGTACAATTTCTTGCATAGAACGTAAGAAAATTGAAAGTACATATTTTCATGAGGCAGCTTTTCTAAGTAATGTTAAAATTATTTTATTCCCTTAATTCGCTTTTTCTGTGTATAATTATTATCATAGCATTGCCAACATTATTCCATTTCTGTAATTGTCAGTATTAAAATGAAAAGCCTTGGTTTTCTGTCACACATTTTAACCAATTTCTCCTCTGATGGCTTTCTTCATTTGGTCTGTTTATTGAAAAGATCGGCAGTTGTTTAGAATATGGAGTTTATAGACGCATAGTGATTTTCAATATATTAAGGAAAAATTAGTCATAGCTCTTTTAGTTCTGATTATTCCTGTATTATACCTGAGTTTCAGAAATGGAAATTTTGGGATCAAATTTACTTTCAATACTGTGACTTCTCGACCTCTGAGTCTCTGAAATCGCTGTAGAAATATTTTTTTTTTTTTTTAAAGTAAAAGAAATTAAAAAAAACTCCAGTAACTTGGGTCTCATAAAGATCAAAATGAAAAGTAGGAGAATAATTCATATGAATTGGGAAGAATTCCTGTGGTGTATGTTACTGTTTGGTACGTGGTTGTTGCATGCTGGGTTTAGGTGCTCTGGAGTACAAGCTGGCACTGCAGAAGAACATGTTCCAGAAATACATACCCTTTCCAAACATACACGTGTTTACATGGATTTGTCGTTTCTGCTGTGTAGAATTAAAACTTTGAGACCTGTTTTATTAAATAGGGAGGTATGGAAAATGTAGACAAGGATTTGGAGAAAGCACATTTTTTTTGCTTATATGAGATGCCAAGTTTACCATCCTTGTTCTAGCAAGTGACAGAGCTTATATAGGCTCAGTTGGTAGGAGAGTCTTTCTTTGAAGCAAAGTTAGAGGTTACATTTGTACCTCATGTGGAGCTCAGTTTTCAGATCTGAGGATATTACTTAGACCCGAACTGAATCTACTGGCTTGTGAGAAATCTGCCCAAAGGACATCTTCCCCACCCCCAGCAGTTTTGGACATACGGATTTTTCTGCCTCAGCCTTTGGAATTATTGAATCTCTTATTATTGGAAGTTAGATTGATAGATCTCTTTCTCCTTCCCCCAGGTACTGCTTTAGGAATTCACTGAATCATTCCTCTTAAAAATTTGTCTCCTCCTTACTCTCTGAAACACCAGTGCAAACCCACCACGATCAACATGAGGCAGAGAGCTAATGCCGTTCTGAGTGTCAAAACTCAAATTCGTAACGACCTGAAATTCAAGGCCAGCAGTAAGATATTTTATTGCACCTCTGCTCTGGAGGTACTCTGTGTGAGAAAGATGCTTTACAGCTTAGTTTGAATTTATTGCTCATCTTTGTCTCAAATATGTTTTCCAAGAAGTTCTGTTACACTTAAACTTATTTAAATCCAGAATGGCTTGAAATGACTGCTTTAAAACCACATTTACAATGTCATAAAGCATGTTTTTCTCTTTTTGAAGAAGATAAAGGTTGAAAATAGCCTGAAACACTAGTCTGGGCTGTGGAATAATGTTTGGAAATGGCGGAAATAAATCATGAACACAATTCTTTTACTTGAAAATCTCAAAGTTTCATTTAGTGCAGATATTCTTAGGTAGGTAGGTAAAGAATAATAAAGAAGACTTATCCTATCTGAGAATGATTGTAGCATCATTATTATTTGACTGTATATATTTCTCTCTATATATTTCTATATAGAGTGTATACAGTGGATTAAGCTTTTTAATTTTGGTTTGTTTCCATTAGTGGTATTCTTACAACTATGGAAGAGTTGTTCCGTATTTGGTACGGAATGCGATGGCATTAGGCACGTTTGTGTGAAAAGGTAAGTGTGTAACAGATAGATATCTCTGTGCTTTTGTTTTTAATTATCAGATAGTTTAAAAGGGCTCAGGAATGCTACAAGTCAATCTGGGTAACGTAAGCACACACTGCTGGCAGACGCAATTAAATTTGAAAGGAGATCATCTCTTTTCTGGTATTTTATTGCTGACATTTCAGGCAGTAGAGCTATGTCTTAAACACTTCTTACTCTGCTGTATTCTGGAGTAATGTGTGATCTGCAAATACTGAAATCCCAGGAATTAGAGTGGGAAGAGACCTGTCAGGTTTGTACAGATTATTTTCTTGACAATGCAGTATTTTTTCCCTTAAACAATGTTTTCAAATGTGTGTGCCTGTTCTAATCACAAATGCTTTTCCAAAACTCTTTTCCACAGTCTCTAAATATAGTTCACCACTGCAGACATCATTTATCTCCAGTTTTGTGTTTTCTTTGTCTTCTCATTCATGTTAAAAAATTGTCATTTTAAAAAAATAAATAATTTGAAGTTTGTACTGTTTTTGTCCTCATCAGTTACTTTTCTAAGAGGCAAATCATTCTTGATTGGTGACCTTTAATGCCTTTAATACTAGTTTATTTACATTGAACAATCCATCATTTACATTCCTAATGAAAATAAAGCCAGGAGGCTCCATAATAGTCATACTTAAACATTAGTTTTTGTCTATCACTTTAAAAGTAATTTATTTTAAACATTATAGCTATAGAAAATACTACATTAAAATTGAAATCTAATTTTAAAGAGATACATTTTTCATAAGAACACAAACTTGACCCAATGTAGTTATCTTCTAATTTTCCTTTGTAGTCTTTCACTTTGGTTGTCTGCTTACAAGCTTTATAAATTCCTTTGCTTAGTATTTTATTTATTTATTTACATTTAAAGAGTGCTGGATAATGATATTTGATAGACGGATATTTTTGCTGAACTTTTGAATGGAAATTTTAGTTAAAATGGAGAAAATTGGGATTTAAATGGTTCTTAGTTTAATAAAACATATATGCAGAAATGATTACATTATTCTTTTTACCATTTAAATCAGTGTAACAAATGTTATCTGTAGTTATAGATGATTTTATTTTTTTGTGTGTGTGTGTTCATCATATCATTTAAGTTTTAGAAATGGTAGATTTCTGGTTGATTTCAGGTTATTATACTGATTTATTCGCCCCCCTCCCCCCCCCTTTTTTTTTTTCCGGCAAATGCCCAAATGAATAGAAGAAACAAAGCGTTCCAGCAATTTCAATTTCCTTCTAGCTATTTAGGCAGTGAATTCTTCCACTTTAAGTTCGGCTTTAATTAGGGAGCATATAGGGAATGTGTTACATTTAGATATTAATGTCTTTACAATCCATCACTCCTTTATGATGACTTTTGTTTCCTTGATAATTTTCTTCAAATAGTTTACCGATTTTATAATGCTGGTTTGTGTAGCGTGTGTATATTATATATGAAGTATCTCCTAAAGTAGAAACATAAAACCAACTGTGATTTAGAGTATATGTATAGCACTAAAAATGCTGCTGGAACTTCAGTTCTGACCTTGATAACTCCTACAGAGAGTATAGGGCAGTTTTATACTCTACGTAACTCTCTGTTTATTTTGCATGAGGGTAGCAAGTATATCGAGGCTTGGCTTAAAATTTAATATTGTATTTATGGCATAAATATGATTTTGAAAAGTATTCATGGAAAATATAAGGAAATATGAAAATCTTTTTCAATAAATAATTCTTCTGAATGTACCTTTTTTCCTCCCACTCTTTCATTTCACTAGTCTGACACGTTTCCGTCCTGTTACCAAACTGTTGATTGAATTTTTAGAATGAAGTGTTCTCTTACTTCCTCTTGCTACGTTTTACAAGATAGTCATTATAAGTGGTCTGAAAGCAAAATTTTGGTTTCCAAAGATATGCAATTAAAACAAAGAAGTTTTTTAACCTCTCCTTTGTTATAAATTGATGAACTTGCAGATTTAAATTAGTTTTCCTCGTTAGTTTTCATCTTAGTGAGCTAGAAGTGCTGTGCATTGATCAAAAGTTCTAAAACCTATGTGATTAAAAACATAAGTACTATGTGACAACACGAACCACTGTTGATCTCTCATGTGATTTCTGTTTCAAAATACAATAGGGTCTTGTTAATTTGCTCAGATGGATGATGTATATGCAG
Organism: Aramus guarauna; assembly: GCA_013400195.1. NCBI lineage: Eukaryota > Metazoa > Chordata > Aves > Gruiformes > Aramidae > Aramus > Aramus guarauna. Next base: position 312,214 of record VXBL01006445.1, on the reverse strand, counting down.
ATGTAATAATTCATGTTATCGAACAGGTAGCAAGGACGTTGAATGACACATTGTATCTTGCTAATTTACTTAATTTTTTTTACTGAATTTTTGGGGCTCAATTTAATATAATATTGATAGCTTTACTAACAAGTTCTCCCTTATATATTATTTTAAGATCATCTCTCAGGAACACGATGTCAGGTTTCACTCCAAAACTGTTATGCAAAAATGAGGAAGATGGAGCAGCCGCAGTTGCAGTGTGGTACTTGCCTACAGGGTGATATTTTTTGTATATGTATCTGAGCAAGAAAGGCATAACCAGTCATATTTCAGTTGCCTCTGGAGAAATTGGTGTAGGGTTTTTTTTGTTTTTTTTTTTTTTTTTAACTCACTGTAGCTGACCTTTTGACCATGAACAGCTTCTATGCAGAACACAGGAAAAAAAGAATATTTCCTCCCAAAATATGATGAATGTAAAGTCTGTACATTGGAAGGCTTGATCACAAATAGTGATACTGTATTTTAGGGGGGAGGGGTTTGTATCGGTGGAAGAATATTTTTCTGCCCTTACCTGCAAGTCCTCCATTATCAACTGCCTGCTGACAAGAACCCATCTGTTCGGTTCCTTCCAGTGGAGCTCACTATAGCAGATTCTTGGGAAACGCTTTTCCTTGAAACAATGAATAAGGAATAAAAAAATGTAGAAACACATTTAAAAGGCAGTGATTCAGACCATCCATAATGCGTATCTACATGGGTTCTGTAGCATGTAAATGTCCACGTTAGGTAAAAGTGTGCATCCCTCTATTGAAAACATTCCGGGAAGCTGGAGAACAGCAAGTTTTTAAAAGCATTTTTGGGATAAGGTTGGAAAAATTTTTTATTTGCTCCTCCCTCTTCTCCCCACTCCTTGTTTTTCTCTTTTGTTTTATTTTTAAGTGACCTCTCAATCTGGAGTAATCAACTGATTGCTTGATTAAAATGAAATGTTCTACATAATCAGATGAGCTTTTTGGCCTTTCTTGCTTTAATTTTTGCTCTTTGTGGAGACCTCAGTGTTGCAGCTGATGGTCTAGGTATTTTCAGTTTATGGAAGTTATGGCTAGTAGGATTTTGTTTAGTTTGGACATGCATTCATGCATTCCTGTAACTGATTCTTTTTGAGAGGTTGTTGTGATTAAAGAGAATATAAGTTGTGCTTTCCTTTTGTGCTTAGCCTTTTCACATTCTTACTTTTCCTTTTTTATTTATTTTTCTTCTTTGTCACAGCTATTTATAGACTTCTTAGTACGAATAATTTACAGTTCAAAGCCTTTGGACTTTAATAACTTGGGATATGTTTGGATTTTTTGATTCTGTGATTTTTTTGTGGTTTTTTTTTTTTTTTTAAATCGATGGTTAAAGCAGCAGATGGACAACTTGGAGCATCCTCTTCTCAAGCCCCCTGATTTGTTCTCTGCTCTTTGTAAAGCTTCTGTCCTTCCTTCAATCAGTAATTTTCCTTTTATTTTTTCGACGACTTCGTGATCCTTCTAGATACAGATAGACATGTTGCAAACTCTCCTTTTCTCCTTTCTACCATGACAACTTTATTTGATCTTTCTCTTGAAGTTTACATGAATTTCTGTCATGTTTTAACACGTCCCATCTAAATGCACTAAAAGTATTTCATAATGATGAGGCATCCTAGATGAAAGTTTGAGATATCTGTAGTCACTTCTCTGTCCCTACCAGTACTTAAGTTAATTACGAGTGAGTATTATTTATGAAACTGGAAACATTTGTCTGTGTGTTTTTAATCAAATAGTTAACAATTTCTATGGTCATTCAGTTATAAGAATACTCTGTCTTGGTTTTGATTGAAGACTTCACTTTCAGCATTAACTAATGGTTTCTTCAGATGTTGCTGGAACATTAGATGCTTTGGTATCTTTGCATTTAAGTGTCATTATCTATCAATGAACATAATAAAAAACCCCACCCACTACAACTCTTTAGTGTCTTAAAACCAGAAATTTCTCAGACTGACTATTATGAATTTTGATTACATATCCTTAACTGTAATTATTTGTCAGATTAGAGGTTTTTTTAAATTTTTTTTTTCCATGAAGTTTTGTTCTAAGTAGCATATCTTCACACTTGGGAAGTGCTACCACTGTAAGGACAAAAAGGCTGGGGTGGTACATAGAGGAAAGGAGGCTGTGATCTGTTGCTTTGGACATTTTCCTAGGGAATAAGCACTCTGGGCTGAGAAAAGTATTGGAGACAGCTTTCTCCCAGTCTGTATGAAGACTGGTAACCATGAGCTGGGTGATGAGGCACCATGACTGCTCCTTGTGTCTCTCAATTTAGAGTGACCATCGCTCCTATTTGGATGGGATGGATTACTGTAGGAGGGGGCTGCCCGTTCTGAATCGCGATGTGCAGCACTGTCATCTGGAGCGAAGTCTAAAGCCTTGAAGGGAAAGTATGCTCAAGATAAACTCTTTTTGTGTTTCCAAACAGCTATTTCAGATGACATTGTACTGCGAGCATGGCTAATTTGAGGCTCTTTGAGGTTCTGTTTATCACAGAGGCAGCTTAAATACTGGACTCCACTGGTAGGTTCCTTCAGAAAAGTTCAGTATTGCAAAGAAAATGACATGAGACTTTACTCAGTAATAAGGAAGTTTTTTGACAGGTTCTCACATGGATCTGGTGGCTTCAACAGAATGACATGCAGGTCATGAAAAAAGAAACAAAAAATTGCATGTGAGGTGTCTATATTCCTCGGTTTCTAATCTCCAGTTTGGTTTCCAGCTGGAATTTTCTTGTGAAAGTGAAGGTAAAATTATTGTTGGGATGTACCTTCATTCCTGAATTAAGGGATCCCCTAGCAGGAAAAGGCAATGATATTTTGCACTGTTGGATAGGAATTTTCTCCTGATAAGAACTATTTTTTTTTTTTTTTAATATCAAGTAATCTAAATGTATTTTGCAGTAAGGAAGAATACAACCAGGTATATGTTAAGTAAATAATCTCACTTAAATGAGCTTAAGTTGGAATATCATGTATTTTGTCAGCTCTGCTGTTATGAGCCTGAAAATCTCATATTTTGAGACTAAGATTGTACTAAAGATTTTTCTGGTCACAGTGCAATAAGAATCTGTTCTGAGGTGTCTGAGGCTGGCAGTTTAATAATTCTTTATATTTGTTTATCTAAAAGAATAATTATACACTACATAGTATGCTGGCATTAATATGTTGCCATGGGAGAGCAAAAGGATGTGTATAAATCTCCAAAGGATTTGTAAAACTAATCTGCTCCAAACTTAAAAAAAATTCTAAATGGAAAAAAAACAAAATCAAAAACTTTGCACTCAATTAGTCTAAAGATGGATTCAGGCTTTTTAATCAGAACCTTTGCTTCTGGATCTTCTTGCTGTGGAAAATTATTGTTTAATGTAAAAATCTGTATAAATTCTCTGTGTATTTTTATGTGGTGTCACTGTAGACTTTTCAAATACTAAAGTGAATTCTTGCTTGAAACGTCTTTAAAATCACCTTAGAGTTTTGGAAAAGCTAAACTTTGGAAGGTTACATCACAATTTCTGTAAGGATCATAGAACTTTGTTCTGGGTAAATTTTAGTTTTTAATAATGTGTTTAAATGAAACTATTTATGAGAAATAGTAATATTTCTGCTTTAAAATAGATAAAGAAATCCAGCTAGATAAAGAAAAGCAGTGGTCAAAGTATATAAAATTTTATGGTATCACTTGCCGAACTGTATTGCTTGGAATAGTTGCTATGGAAATTCTTTTTTTTGCTGGGCCTTTGTTATGTATGTAATGAGGCATTTAAATAACAGAAGAAATTACAGAGAAAGTTTGAAAAATAGAAGTAAACCTTTTAGTGGGAGTACTCAGAATAATCATTGAATTCTAGGTTGCCTAGCACTGTCCTGTTCCTTTTCGCTTTATCTATTCTGTTCACAAATTGTCTCTACGCTTCAGTGTTAGTGGTACAATAGGTTATTTTCCAGGAAAATTTGGCTGACTGAAATAAACAGGCCATATTAGATATTAGGAAGAATAAAGTCGTTATTAACCCCACGCAAGGAGTAGGCTTCGAGGTCCAGGTTTCCCCTGAAGCTCAATAGTGCAGCACTTGCTTCCCTGACCTTTAAAATGAATGGATCTAGGTCAAATATCCTCCTCAGTAATGCGTATTTCTTTGTAAATAGAGTGTTTTCTTTCCCTGAATTGGATCTTAAAATATTGTGAGCTTTCTAGACCAAAGTTAGGAAGCAAAGATCTGACACTAATTCAACAGTGATTATTGTTCATATAGCTGGTTCTAAAATGTGTGATGTTGTAAGGAGAATTTTTTATTATTATCATTGTGAAGGATTATGTGAAATCCATAATTCAGTTCTTTCTGCTAAGTGTATCACACACCATCAGCTTCATATTATAAAAGGAGACAAGAATGAATAAAAATCTGCTTTCCCATTTCTTTGGGTTTTTGCATACACAGAATTAACTTTATTTTCAAACACTTTAATCTACCATATTCTGTGTATATTTCACTTTAAAACAAACTAAAATACAATGTTGACAATCAGAAACCGTCAACAGAAAGTGACTTACATTTTTAAATACTGTGTTGATGGGAAAAGATGGTTTTAGAAAAGTTTTTGAGAGCTAATAAGAGAAGAAAGAATTGGGACAAGTCATCTGAAAAAATCAACTTTAGAAATATTCTCGAAAGGTTGGTAATAAAGCAATGAGATATGCATATAATAGGGAATGGAAAACAGGTAGCAAGAAAAAAATAAAAAAAAGAAAAAAAAGATTGTCTTCAAAAAGATTAAGGAGTAAATCATGCATGAGAATTTTTGGTGCTTTAGTCACCATGTAGTCATCATCAATCTTGCATAATAGGAACTCAAATCTTTTTCCCGTTGAAGGCAATAGAGAAATTTGCCAATGGTTTCAACAAAACAGGATTGGAACCCCTATCATGGTCTGTAAGGGGAGAAAAAAATTTGCTCTCTTCTAAGATCCCTTTGTGTATGACACACTCTTTCGTATTGCCAAAGTACTGGTGAACGCTGTCTTAATCTGCAGCGTTCAGGGTTGTAATTATAACTGAAATGTGGTGGATTGGCTGCAGTACCAGTAAGTATAGTCTAAAAAGAAACCTAAAGTTATTTCAAACAATCTGAAGAATGATAAGGTATCATTTGAGACTTGAGTGTCACGTTTGTCATTAGGCTCAGGATAAAAAGTCAGAAAAAAATCCTATTAAAGTCTGGTTAGTTTTTGACATTTGTATACTATATAAGTGGTCAGATTTTTTTTAAATTGTATTTTGCCAAGGTTTTTAATGAATCTACTGAGATGGCATGGCTCTGTAGATTAATAAATTATATGCATTGTTTCAGTTATTGCCAGTAAATTGGCAATTTATTAAAAAGTGATATATCAAAAAGAGTAAGAGAGTGTCCCAGAACAAATATAGTTTCCAAGTTTCTGGCACTTTCACATTGATTTTGCTAGTGGAATGTTATCAGAAAAGTAATTGGTGCTGGATTTTATTATGAAAAAAATACTGACTGTTAGAGAAATTGAATTATACAAAGATTTAGATTTTTAGAAAGCCTGAAATATACTGAAAAGTAATCCTAATAGACCCCTCTTTTAGATTCTGGATGAATGAGATGTTGGTCACTTCAAGTGAGCAAGTCCGCTTACTTTGAGTACACCGAAGTTTCATTCTATGGTTTATATATTCTTTTTTCTTGCATAATGCAAGGTATAGCTGTATGGTTCTGAAATCATGATGTTGAACATCTCACAATCACAATTTTTTTCTTTTTTTTCAGTACTTTGAACTAGAGGAAACACTGTATTTGTTTATTGCAAGGAAAGAGAATAGCGCAGAGGAGGTGACATCTTGAAGTTACTAAAAAAATCTAAAGCTGAGGAAGGATTTGTAACAAAATTTTGTAGCTTCTAATCCAGTTCTGTATCAGTTACACCCCGAAGTATCTAACATATGCCCAGAAGGAAAAGTATCTGTGCTAGAGCTTGCTCTTTCAAGGTCTGTGAGGAAATTAAAAGGTAAGTGTGAGGCTTACGTGTTGTTCTACTAGTAACAGCTGAATACAAGGTTCGGACGAGGGATCCTGGTCTGGGACACATCTTTGCGTGTGAGTGCCATAAAGTTCATGCTGAACAGATAGTCACTGAGAATATTTGGACTTATGTCTACGATGACTTCTGTCTATGGTTGGCTTGATCTTGCTGTAGTTGCAGCCACCTCCTGTCAATAGGGTAAGCTAATATTCTTGGCTGAAAAGTTTGGGCACCGTTGAACTGAACAGCTGTAGAAAAGTGGAGTTATTTTCTTGGATGCAGTCACTGCCATTATTGCAAGATTCTGTGTTAATCGACACAATGTAGTGAATTGCATCGCTAGCGTCCAAAACTGTCACTTTCTTTAGAAAACCAGGCTCATTGGCGTAATCTATAGGACGGATACTTTACGAGTGATGGTCCCAGAAGGATTATTTAATTAACTGCTACTTCACTGGGAGGCGATATCTGTGACTGGCATTAGTCATATAATTCAAAGTTACGTATTAGTGTGGAGGTTTTGCAGTGAAATAAATGTTCCTGAAAGGTCAAATTGAATGTATGCAGTCAGGTCTGGCCCTGTTCCCAGACTTTATGAATGAAAACATAATATTGGGCTTGTAAAATCATATCCTTTCACTTTTAGTGGAAAGTAGCCCTTTTAGCATACTTCTTTTAGAATTTGTAACTGCTTGTGTAATCTGGTGTGAAAAATGAGATACTTTGCTTTTCTGTTTCCTTGGGTAACAAGATTGTCTGCTGCGTGGTCCTTATTTCAGATGATTGCTTCTTTTGTGTTACATAGTGAATGCCATTTATAACATTTGGCATGACTAAGCATATGTGTATCCAGGGCTGATAATGAAATTCTTGCCATCCAAAACCTTGCTGGGATGTTTCCTTGATACCTAAGTTCCATAGTTAGCAAAGGAGAGCAAAAACCCTAGTGGATATGTTGGGAAAAATTGAGGCATTTTGCTGCAGTACAGGAAAATAACTCAGTAGTTTCTGTAGGAGTTACACAGCATAAGGCAAAACTGAAGTGGCTTATAATACTAGAGTCCTAAGTGAAATATATATATATATATATGTATATTTTACCTTGGTTTGTTCTGCTTATTATTTTATGGAGCTTAGCATTTTTTCTCCCCTAAGACCTTTCATGAAAATTCTCAACAATCATAATGTGGCTGTCAACGGGAACTTAGCTTTTCATTTAGCTTTTCTAGAGTTGCTGGCACTTTTTAACTACTTTCCCCTTCCCATTATACCTTACAAAGTAAATAGTCATTAAAGAACCTGACTCTATATTTCACTTATAATCTGATTTTGAGCCTTTTGTCATGTATGGACTACCTGAATTACCCATGGAGTCAATACCTAGGTTATAAAAAAAGTAGCTACCTACAAAATCAAGCTTGGCACCGGTGTGAAGTCAAGTGTGTGTTCTGTGCCCAGAGGATTCCACCGTGGCTGATGGAGTCATTAATCAAATGTAATTCCTTATTTTCTTGATGAAGTTGACACTGTTAAGATAATATGTCTGTCTGAATTATGACACTTTCAAATACTCTTTTTTATATAGTCTTTCACATTAATTATGTCAAACGGTGACAGTAAGCCAGAATGCATTTTGAGGTGAGATTCAAGGGGTAAGATGGAATCACCCTGCTGGCAGATGGCACTGCTCATTTTCTAGCTGGGAAGCGGTGATACACTTTTGATATCAAAGTGGTAGAAATTGTCATAACTTGGGATTGTCCTTGAGCAAACATTCATCCAACAAGCTGAACTTAGTATTCTGGTATGAGCACACAGTCAGGTGCTGGTGTTTCTAAACTGTATTGGGACTGGGCATAGACCCTGTTCTACTGGACTGAAATGTAAACCATGTCTTAACTGTTCAATATTTAGTACTTGCTACCATTTGTACAACGGATCAAAAAAGGTTGGTTTCCTTCTTCTCTCTCTCTCCTTCAACCAACTTCTTTTTGGAAGTATGGTTTTTGCTTTTCTGTTTTACACCACAAGGGAACACTAAGAGGAAGAGTTCCATAAATGGAGATTTCAGCGATTTGAGGTGGAATAACGCTATGCCTTTTACTTTGTTTTAGTGAAATCGGAAATGCCATTCAGCCTTATCTGGAAATTCCATCCAGCGCTCTCAGGTTCATGAGTCTTACTATTGCATTGAGCAGAAATTATGTTATATATGAAACAGCATTATTGTGCCCTTCAGTTACCGTATGTGAGCCTAGGACAAATTTGGTAGTTTTTCAGCTGAAGTAATGAAGACCTTGGTGATGTAAGTGATGACAGTTTAAATACTTGGTTAAATATCAGGAAGCATATATCTCTTCAAAGAACTAATAAAGTCCTCTGAAACATATATGCTGTTGTCTGGAGGAGGATATGCAGACGGAAGATATGCAAATATTGGATTTAAAGGTAATTTGTGTAAACTGATGATCTAACGCTGCTAATAATTGGAATTTTTGTGTGTGTTGGCATATGGGAAAAACTAATTAACCACTCGTGTCTGATGGTGCATAAAGGAAGTGGTAACTTATAGGCAAATGCATGAAGAACTCATCAGATGCTTGTAAACAGGAGCCATGATTCAGATTTTTTGGATTCAGGCTTCTGTATAGTTAGATGCTACAATGTTCTGTTGGATCAGCAATGTGGAGTGTTAAGCTTTCCGTGTACTACATGAAAAAATCCTGTGTAACAAATCCCATTTCAGCTTGAATTGTGTGGCTTGGCAAGTCTGAGTGAGCTGGGTTGCTGTGAGAGGTGAGATTAGAAATGGGCTCTGGAGCTATCTGTTCTGGCTGGAAGACCAATAGACACTGGACCGCTGAAAGTGGACACTGGGAAAGGCAGGTAATGCGTGGAACCTCCCAAACCAACATCACTTTGGTAGAATTGAAATTGCTTTGAAATTTTGTTGACCAGCAATCAGAGGGAATTTCTGATTTTGAATGCAAAAAATAGCATTGTGATTGGAGAGATTTCTGTAAAATTTTAAAGCTGTTATGTGTAATTTTATGTTTAAACACTTCAGGAACTGCCACATTTGAGGAGAAGGAGTTAGAGAGTATATAAATGCTTGGTAAATAAGTTAGTGCTCCTTCTTGTTTAACAAAGGCAGGCACAAAAATGTTGATTTGTCTCGTATAGTAGAAAGTTGGCTTTGTACAGTTCAGTGTTCCTAATAAAACTTATCCGTGTATTATGTTCTTCTGTGGGAAGTGTGGAAATTAAGAGTAACTTATCAAATTGATCTTTTTGATTTCAGGAACAATCATACTTGCTTTTCTTTTTCCTAGAAGGATTAACTTGAATTTCCTATGTTATTTTTTTAAAGTACACCTACTTTTTATTTGTTTGCTTTATATTTTGGTGGTGATGGTGTGAGTATGAGTAAAGAAAAAGAGGAAATAATTCCTAAAAGAACAACAATCTTTCATTCATAGAATTATATTCATATTATTTCACGAGAAGGTGAATTAAATATTTAGTATATAACTATTCCATACATTTTATTTATTATTATTTTTTTTGTTTTAATTTTAATCTGTAGTTTACAACAGTAGAAAATTATACTATGGTCCTTTGAGGCACTCTAATTTATGAGATGTATTTGTAGTTAGGCAGCTGATAAGGACAGGATATGAAAAAGAAGAATCATAGCCATAGGGAATTGAGGTGACAGAGGAGAATTTCTGTGATTGAAGCAGGATGGTGTAAAAGGTTTCTTCAGAGAGCAAGGTCAACTGTGTACAAAGCTTATTCTGAAAATGTTACATTTAAATTAATTAAGTTTATTTTAATGGGACTAGAAGTAGATGGATCCATTCAGGGTATGGCTTTTATCTGGCCAGGATAAGCTGAGCTACTTTTCATTCCTCTGTTACTTGCTGGTAAAATGAAACAGATTACCTTAAGGCGTTCTAAGAGAATGGAACTACGGATGATGGATAGATAAGTCTGAATGAAAGTAAGACACAGGAGTGGTGATTAGGACGTTGATTGTACCAAGAACATTTAAGAAATTGTCATTGTTTCCCCTCTTAGGCACTTTTCTCACTGACAGGATCAAAATTAATTCCAGAAAATAATCTCTTTTGACTTCATGCTTTCATCTGAGGCATGAATACTGTGTTTCTAAATAAAATATGTAGCATCAAAAATAATAATGAAAGTTTGCGGCTTCCAATCTGAAGAGAATTGTATAGAAATTGCAAAAGGTGACATTGTAACTATAAAAGTGAAGATGAATGCTGAAGGTCTGTTCCCTTTAGGTCATCATATTCTCGGAGGCAATGCTCCTTTTGTCCTGAGACGAGTACAAATGAGAGGCAAGACTGGGACATGTCATAAATTATGCCACCCTTCCCAAATGAGTGCCATCAAGATGTCTGATAATCTGAGATATTTACCATAATGGCATTATTTGATCTTCTTGAACTCAGGCTTTGAATGTGATGTACCAGTGGCAATAAAAATAAAATGTTAAGCTTTTCTTCTTTGTGATTTTTACTTTTTATTATTATTTTGGTAGAAAAAAGAATGGGCACGTTGAAATCCTGCCTAACTCAATTTAAAATAATGCACACGTATGCTATTCCTGTGATAGAGCTAGCAAAATCCTGTGGTCCATAAATCTTATTCTAATATTCTAATTTTTAGCAAATACTACCTTGAGTTACCCCATGTAGTTACAGATTTCAAACCTGTCTTTCCATAAATAAATTTTGCTACAGGTAGGGAAAATTATAGCCTTTTGGGATTAGCATTTTGTATGATTCAGTAATATACTGTATAGCAATGGCTTGAATTTTGCATATGTTAAAAGATTAGATGCATTTATGGCTTTGATTAAATTTGCTCTTTGTTGTGATGCATTATATTGTTGCAAGGCTTACATAGCTAAGATTTATCTTCAGTTAATATTTTAATTTACTTTGCTTACTTGCAATCAACTAGTGAAATTATGTAGAACTATTTTTTAATTCCAGAATTGCATCAGTGGTTACCAATCCTTGCTCAAAAGTTTCCTTATGATGCCAGCTCTGTGGTGATGTGCCCAAATTCCTATCTAGCTCTTATACAACAAGGAATTTCAAAGTTATGGAAGGTTCAGTATTTCAAATTCACGATGAACTTCTAGGAGAAGCTGAAGTGGTTCTAATGGAACAATATAAAGAACAAAATGGGCTAAGAACCAGTAAATTTATGATGCTACTGCTCTTGAAAAGTTTTAATGTCATAGATACTGTCACTAGAGATAACTTAAGGGAGAGATAACAAAAGAGAAAAATAAAAAGAAATGGATGGAAGTATTTCTTTTGTAATTTTTCTGGCATTTATACTACAGTCCTTTTTGTAACAAAGCTGGATTTGGTAATTTATCTGGGCATTGCACAAGCTATTTTTTTTCTTTGTAGCAATTAAACATGTAAGCATTTTAACAGAATGAAAGGAAATATAAACAGGAAAGCTGGGGATAATTTCACAGGTTTCCATAATATACCCTCATAGATTATTCATTTTTTTCCCCACTGTGAGAATTTAAGAATGTTTTTGTTTTTGGTTTTTTTTTTATGCTGAAAAAATTAGAACTGTAGTAGTTTACTGATATCTTTTTAATTACAGTGTATTTTATATGCTGGCAGTTTTTTAGAGTTTAATTGGGAGGAAAATGGCATATACTTTTGAAACAGTTTATTAAGAAGAAATTGGGGGCAGTTAATTTGGTAATAATTTTATATTTGGAGAGAAGCAATGCCTTTTACGCTAATGTTATAGTAGATGACAAATGAAAGACAATTGCAAGAGCCATTCAGAAATGAAGTGGAATATTTATTGCTAAGGCATCTATTTGATTTGTTAGATTATATTATTTTCAAATATTCTAGTGGGATACTTTTGTATCCATGACACACAGAAATGAAAAAAACAAAATTTTCAAAAGGAAAGTATTTTCTTAATAATATCTGGTTTCAGAAGAGTTTGCTGTTATTACGTTAAAAAAAAGAAATTAGCTTGTATGAATGTTTAAATTCCTTTCTGTGATCTAAGGAAGTAATTAAATACTGTTAAATAGAATCCTATTTCTTGAAATGACTTTCTTTTGAATTTTCTCATTAGCTACTATCTTACTATTAAGTAATTGTGCAAGATCATCATGGATTAAAAGTAGCGTAGGGGATTTAAACCTATATCGCGTGAGAGTTTTGAGACTGCGTGAACTACTGAGGTCCTTTAAAAGCTGGGACTAGAGAAGGGAAGAAGTGCAGAAAAGAATGTGAATATTTGATTGAAGATGACATTTTACTGTCAAACTAAAATGATAGGAAGGAGCTGATCAATCTGAAATGGACTAACAAGGAACCTTTACATTCTGTTGCTGAATGGGAGAGAAGGGCACATGCGCTACGTCTATGGACAAGACAAAGAAAACAGTTCTTGTCTTGACTAATAAATAGGTCATGTTTACTTCTACATGGTCTACATCTACATTGTCTCTGATGCATTTACTATCTCTTTTGGCACCAACAGCCCGTAGTGTTGGCTGAACCTCTCTCTTGACTTCTAGTGGTGTGAGAGGCATTGAAAGCAGTACCACCACATTGTGGGTAACTTACCATTGCAAGTGTCACCACCAGTTCAACACTTGAGTTATTCTCTGTGCCTGTCATTCTCAGTACCGATTCCTCACTTCCAGGAACATTGTAGATCTGTGATATGAAGTCATTTGCTTGAGTGCCTGTGTGCTAAGCTGAATGATTCCTCTGTGTGCCTCTTCTAGTAAATGAAGCTGCTCATGCTTGAAAGGCAAATTGGAGCTGTCATCTCTGTGTTTACCCTCACTATCTACTGGGTTACTCCATTCCTGATCTGCCTTGTCAGGGCAAAGCTATTCCTGCTGTAATAGCTTGGCACAGACTGCCCTGGTTATTTTGTCACACAAGACTAGGAAAGGGAGTAGATTTATCTCACTCTAAAAAGTTGGCCCAATTGTTCATTCCCTTGAGGTTTCCTTATCTTCCTGGAGATTGTCTCCAAGTGATTTGTCTTTCTCTTTATACCAGGGTAGACAGTAGGCCAGAGTGTCAACAGGAGATGAAATAGTTGATTCCTCAGAGCAAAAGTGTGGAGAAAGCAGTCAGTGATACTTTGCTGGACTACCCTCCAAGCCTCAGACAGCCTGCAGCTCAGGGACTTCAGGTCAATCTGTTAGGGGTTTTTTGTTTGTTTTGTGGGTTTTTTTTCCTTCCTTTCCCTTTCATGAATGTATTGAGTTAATTTATGAGCTGATGTAAACTTCTAGCATCTGCAGTACCCTATGACAAGGAGTTCCAAAACCTTTACTGTTAGGGGTTTTTTTTTTTATTTAAATTCTTTCTCTTTCTCTCTCTCTCTGTCTTTCTCTCTCTCTTTCACTTTCTCTCTCTTTTTCTTTCCTAATCATTGTTTCACTTTATCCATGATACTTCAGGTTTTGTTGGCTGTATTGCATTCCTCCTCAGTCTTTTCTGCTACAGAATGACGATTTTTAATGTATGTAGTTGTTTCTTGAAGTCCTTGAACGTCCTTGTTGCCACCGTGTTTTTCTCAGTTTTGCGACATTCTTTGTGGAAAAGTGTGGCCAAATGGTATTAATGATGTGGATTTATAATGGCATAATGGTGTTTTCTGTTTTGTTCTCTTTCCCTTTCAGAATAATTCCTCACTTTATTTTTGATTGCTACTCTGTGTTAGGCTGGCATTTACATACAGCTATTATAATTCACAGATTGCATTCCTGGGTATTAATAACCAATTTCAGAGTCCATCATTATGTATGTAATCAGGATCCTGGTCCTTTTTCCTGTTTTTTATCACTTCATGTTTATTAAATTTCATCTATCTTTTTCATAGCCACTTTATGAACTTCAAAGCAATTCTGCTCTATGATTCTTGTTTGGATGGAAGGAAGTAAAAAGACAGAAACAGTTAAACGATCAGATTATGTAAATTGGCATTGTGCCCTTCAGTAGATGTTGTATTCAGTCCTGAGATCAGTTAATTTATTGTAACGAAGTTTCTTAGAAACACAAGAGGAGGGGGAAAGGACATGAAAGTAAAAGAAAATAATAAAACAGACTATCTATAGTTTCTTTGAATTATAAGAGTATGGTGGCTCAGGGAGGCAGCATGAGGCACAGAAGCAAGTCTGGAACCTGGAGCATTACCAGAAACCTGATGCCTTCTTAAGAAGTAATGAATAGACACCCAAGATGTGTTATAACAGTGTTGGAAATGGGCTTTTTCAGGCTATCAAAGACATAGTAAAATGTGTTGCCACCCAACCAGCCTCCAAAAAGTGTTAGACATGAGAGCAAGACCAAAGGAAAAGATCTACCCTGGAAGGACATGATAGAAAGGAGATACAATTGTTCATAAATCCCTTTCATTTTGATTTTGTCCTTCTGAATTTTCTTTGTTGTAATGGCCAAGCTGTGTTCTAATAAAATCTGGTTTTACTAATTCAAAGCCCTTGTAGTATTTTTGGTTCGATTAATTGAAAGAAAAGCTATAAGTAGATCCAGCTCAAAGTAGTGGTTGATGTAGGGCCCAACTACAGTCACACTGGTGAATCTGAGAAATTCTCTCAATCTGTTGGCAATTGCAGATGTAGTCTAGACTGGCCGCTAATTTTATTGGAACTGTCTTGTGTTCACTTGTGGTCATACCATAGATATCAGCAGCTAATTTAAAACAAAAAAAGATTTTTTCCTAAAGCTTTCTAGACAATGACTGTAGACATTCCAGTGAGTATAGATAACATGTCCATGGGTATGACAATTGACTGACAAAAACTAGAAAATTGCAAATTTTGTTTGCCACTATGGTATGTGTTTTGTTTGGGTGGGGGTTTTTTTGATTGTTTTTTTTTTTCTTCTCCCTATTTCAGGTGTTGATTAATAACATAATTCTGAGGACATTATTGTTTTTAAAAAAGATGATTTTTGGCCCTTGGAAAAGCACAATGTTATTGAAACGCCATTTATGTTCTGCAGGTGTTACAGGTATTGTTGACTCGGACTCCAAATTAATGCTAAGAGGACAACACAATTACATCTCAGACAAAAAGGAATGAATAAGTCATGAAATGTATGAATAGGGATATAATAGTAGTAAACACTTATTTGTCCTTGGGATGGTTGTTTCCTTCTACAGTTCCTTCATGGATGAGATGGGGAAAAAAATGTTTAGCTATGAGTACTACACAGAAAACAAAAAATATGGACTTAATACATTAGATATCATATTGCAAACTAGAGTATTAATAGAATTGCTGAGTAGACTAGAAGCAGCCACATCTAGTCTGCTCTCAGAATTTAGAAAGCTGGAGCTGCACTGATAAGAATTAATTTTAAAAAAATGGTATGCCACAGTGGAATTATGTGAAGACAAATGGGGAATTTAAAGAGTGGGATGTAAACATGTAGTAAAACCCAACTGAACAACAACAAAATAGCCACAAGGGACAAGCTTACAGTGCTTTATACATGGCAGCAGAACAAGTGATAGGACGCTATGGATTAGCGAGAGCTGGAGAATCACCTGTTGACAAGATATTTGAATACAGTGTACAAACCCCAAAATTACTCTGGCTTAAAGAATGAACATACCGTGATCAGGGACAAACGGTGATATTGGATACTTTTCATGCTTGTGCAATGAAGAGAAATAATGATGACACTTGCTGCTATTGCATTATCTTCTTTGTTTTTCTCAGTTCTACTCTGAGGACTCTAGTAAAACCCAAGAACATTCATGCATCATTGTGACAGCTGGCAACATACGCTGAAGTTATTAAAGACGGATGTGAGCCAAATAAAATGGATTTGCTGTCTTGAAAACTGGTTTTTGTTTTGTTTTTGGTTTTTTGGTTTTGTTTTTTTTTTTCATAGTAATATATAAAGGAGGAAACTTTAAAATAGTGGTATGGTTAGGAAATGAGCTACAATGATAGTAACTTTTCATGCTGCTGCTCTGCATGTATAATGTAAATATCAGCTGTCACTAGGTTGTTATCTCTCCATCTCTCGCTGATGTAAGTAATCCCTTTAGCTAAAACTGGAGAAACATTGCTTAAAACAAACAAACCCCAACATGTTCACTCTTCACATCACATAATTGTCTGTATTTTGTGGGTAGTTTTAAAGAAATAGTGGTTTGTACCAGTCAGTGCCAGTGGCTTGCCAGCCATATGAATTATGTTGCCATGGAGCATAAATCTCTAGGTGTCACTGGCCTGTCTGACCCGTACCGGCACATTTGTAATTAGCGGGAACTTTTAAATCTACATGCTTCTTATCTTAATGGAAAGTAGTGTTGTAGATTGTATACAGTGTTCACTGCTAGAGTTCAAGAGTTCTGGAATTCAGTTTGATACAAGCTGAATTTAGTTATTGCTGGAGCATGTGAATCAGCTTCTCTGGAAACCCGGTGGTTTGTTGGGTACCATAAAATGACCTTCAGAGTGTTCACATAGCTGTACAGATTTTTCTGAAATGAAGCCAGATCCCATCCTTTGCTTTTGTTTTGTCAAGTTAGGTTTGTTTTTTTTTTTGTCTTGTGATGCATTTGAGGTTAAATAGCAACATTCTCCAGGCGCGATGCAGTAATAGTTTTATATTTTGATTGAAACCAAGCATCCCCTCTACAAAACTCTAAGCAGTGTGTGTTCATACGTTGACAGAATGGCATGCTGGAAGGAAGAGATGCGATTAGTCTAATCACCTGCATAACATGCACCGTATCTTTTAATGAAGTCAGTCCTGTTTTAAAGTAATCCTTACCTCTGAGGCAGTGAAGTTCAGAATTTAAAATAAGCAGTGATGGAAAATCCATCTCAGGTCCTTGTAAATTGCTTCCTGTAAATATTTTCCCTAGTTAAAACTATTTTAAAAGCTGTTTATTTCTATTAAGAACTTGTTTAATTTCGGCTTTCACTCACTGGATTTTAGTATAACTTGGCCTGGATCGAGGTGTCTATTACAATAATTTAATTTCTTTTTTTAAATGATATCTAAAGTTGTCTTAATTATAAATCTATGATACTAACAGTAATTTTGTAATGCCTGTGTAATTCTTTGTTAACAGATTCAAGTGCCTACTTTTCCCATTGTTTAGTGAGAGATCAATGTTGGATTGACAGCCTTACTCTGAAGTTGTTCCATCTTTCAATTTTAAACAAAAACAAAAGTTTTTTGTTTTTTTGTTTTATTTTTCTACTTATCTGGAAAGTTTTCAGTACTCCGCATTTTAAGGAAAAATCAAAATTAGTCCAACAATATAATAGATTAAAGAGAGAGGACAGGTGTTACAAGCTCTGGTCTCTCTCTTTACATTAGATTTTTCCAAAATTGTGTGTAGGTTTTGAGAGAAACAGCTACTTTTTACTGTTTTCATTAAGCATGTCAACTGTACTGTTACGGCTTTTACGTTAGGAATTGTATGTGCTGTCTACATTGCTTATTTCCTTTTGAATAAAAGACTATTCTGAGTAGGAAACACAGACCTTTATTTTCTTTAATTAAATTAATTATAATGGTGATGTGATTCTTATGCCACATTGTATTTCAGTATTTCCAGACTAACAAAACTACAGCAAATCCTGTGAACACACAGCTGGGGAAGATAAAAGTTTTTCGATATCATCATGGATGGCGATTTGTGCATTGTGCTTTATTTAAAACATCCATCAGCATAAGAATAACATCAGGAAAAGCTTCAGTAAGAAGAGATCAAGCAGAATTAAACAGTTCTTATTCTTAAAATTTATTTACATCATTACAGATTTTTACTTTGTCCTTTTCCTTGCATTAGTGGAACAGCGGTAATTAATTATGGGATGGTACACATGGCTTCTAGCAGAATGTGAGGTCTGTTCTGAATGGGTTTACTAGGGATAGAGCAACTTTCTTTAACATGTTTAAAGAAAGAGCAGTTTTAATGAACACAAGGTTAGATGATAAATTTCCCTAAGATTTTGAGGAATTTCTCAGAGGCAATGGATGAACAGATTGCCAAACGCACACACCAGCAACAAGACAATGTGTGCGTCTGGAAGTTGGTGGGAACGTTCAGAAGGACTATTAATGGCCCTTAATATTAATTGCTGAGGAAAATGTCACCTGTGCTCCCCCAGGGCTTTGTTTGAAAACAATCCTGTTTAATGTGTTAATTATGACGTTGGAAAATGGAACAGCTCCTTCTCCATAGTACGGAAGCTTGTGGACTTTCAAGGACAAGGGGAGACGGTTGTCATCCAGTGTGTCACAGTGAAATTGTACAAGCTGTGGGCTGGTTGTATCTCTAGTTCAGGTAACTAAAAGATTCAGTTCAGTGCAGGGAGATAGTGTTGCATCTGTAGGAAGAAGAGCAAAAAAGCTCTTAAAATAATGAATAGATAATTTAAAGCTTAATGAAGGAGAAAGATGCATAGAGATGATCCTAGCGGTATTCCTATTGTAGTGAAACCAGCAGGGAAATAAATAGTCTTCTTAAAAAGACAGCCAAACCCAAAAAGCACAAGACCCCCTAAAGCTTTGACTTTCCATAGGAGGGGGGAAAAAAGAAAGTAAATTGTTTTATTTGAAGATAGCAACAGTTGATCTTGTGGAATAAAGAGTTGTCTTTCAGGGAAATGAAGAAAAGCTGCAGGGAAATACAGAGGTAAGGTTAGCTGTAGTTTCCAAGTATGAGGAATTGTAGGTAGGATACTTTCAGTGGCAGAATGACCCCTCCATGCTGGAGCAGAAGCTTGCAAAGTCTTAGTTAGAGCCAAGTTCAAGAACTTTTTTTTAGAACTGTTGGAATTTGAGATACAAATTCATGAGTTAGTTTAGTTTAAACCAAAGGTGCTTAATACTTCCATGCTCTTGTAAAATGTAAGCTGGTATTACTAATGCCAGTTTAATACAGTGAATAATAATAAGTGGTTAAATACATTTAGTGAATAAAAGTTTGGGGTTTTTTTTCTGCAAGATTGGAGATTAATGTTTTCTTAAGAAGGAACAGAACTTGAAAAAAGTTTAAAAAGTTGTGGTTTTATTACTAAAAAGGAGGGCCATTTGTGTAAATCGATCACATGGACAGTAATCTAAATGTCTAATACAAATATTGCTTTGCTATATGTAGCAATTTGCAGTCGTTTGAGGGGAAATGTAATGGAGAGAGAATGCAGAACACAGGATCTGCACCAAGGACCTGATTTAAAATCATTTGGTTTTCCTGGGCTTGCGATGTGACCCTACGTGAACCAACATCCCAGCAGCAGTGACCTCAGAGGCTTTGATCACATCCCGAATTCTGTGAGAAGACTTTTATTAGGAAGCACTGAAGAGCTGTGTGAATACAGAGCGATTTCTGGAAAAATCTTCGGTTGTACAGAAGTGACTTCTGCTGCGGCTTGGGCTCCCTTTTGGTATAGGTTCCTTAAAATCTTCAGATTCACTAAGCATTTTAAGAAACTCCCGTACCTTGACGGTAAAAGTTATTTAGTGGACAAAAGCATGTTCTTATGAACAATGCAAGATAAATTATTTTAATATAGGGATTTTATGTATAGCTGTTTAAAACAGCTATCAGGCATTTTAATTGCTTGCTCATCTTGGAGTAAATTACCTTTCACATCAAGCAGTTCTAATGTTTGTTAGAGCAAAAAAATGTGAATCTCCCCCTATTTTTCATCCTTGCTACTGATAGCTCTTCCCAAATCACCAGGTTACTCATGGAAAGCTAACCGTTAGATTTTTAGGTGTTTTAAGAATTGGGTATTATATCTAACATTCTCCTGTGGGGGAGATCTTCTGCGTTGTAAACGGGACCTGAGAGTTGAATTCATAGTCCAACTTGTCCCCCAGTGTCCATAGATTGTTCTCAGATTCATATTATAGTTTGTCCAAACCTTGTGAGATGTCCCTCTGAGGGACTGGATGCAGCTCAAAGGTGTGCTGGACCAAATGGGATGTGCAACCACTGCCACATGGCGGTACCGTGTTCCTCAGGGCCATGACCTCAGGCAGTGCTGATGTGAGAGCCCATAGCTGTAAATGAGTCTTTAAAGTAGAATTATTTTGCTAAGCCATATAGTAGATAAAAACAAGTTGGACTTTGCCCACAGCTAGGCTTTGCACAGAATTTTGAAGCATGTTATCACTGTTTTTAGTTAAAGCAGAAGAGGAAGCAGGTCCTGCGAGTGGGTGTAAGTGGAACCTTTCTGTTACGCTGACCCTTACACTGCGGTTTGCACCTTCCCTCTGAGTTCTTTGTGGCCTTTTTGATTTCTGAAGGCAATTTTCCCTCCTGGCCCAGTCGGGTCTTGGTGTAGGCAGTTGTCTCCAAGACTGAGCTGGTTAATGTGTCTGAAAAGTGTGAATGACTCAGCTCTTGCGTTTTTATAGCTTTCCTGTTTCTGTGTCAGGGCACTCCATGGTCACCATCCTGCTGGCTTTGTTACCAAGGTAATCCTCCTCTTGTCAAGGCCTCTTTCCTCCTTACTTAATGGTTTATTGGCTAGAAGTCTGGGTTTGTATAATGGGTTGCTTCCATTTAAGAACTTTGTTTTGTTGAGGCCAGACCAGAATCTCAACCCAGCGTGGAGGTGGAGGGTTAGCAGAGGGGGAGAGGGCTGTGAATCCAAAAGGAAATCGAGAGCTTAGAAAAGCTCAAATTAAAAATTCTCTGCGTGGTTAAGCTTGAAAGTGAAGCTAAAGGTTTATTTTGGATTGTTTTTTCCTGCCTAAGTTTTAGGAAAGAAGAGAGAAGAGTCACTTTTATGAAATAAAGTAAACAAGCACGTCAAAAACTTGTTGTTCAAACATGCGGAGACAGATATTCCTCCAGCCTGATCTGCTGGAGGCCGTTCGGGGCTGTCATAGAGTAATGAGAGGTGCTTTTATCTGTAGAAAGGGATGTTCTCTATTCCTTTTTCCATTGTTCTCGTACTCCTTATTGTTAGTCTCTGTCCTCTTAGCATTTTCCCTCTATTTCCCTTCTTTGCAATTGTTATGCACTCATTCTTCTGTCTTTCTGTCTCCACTTGTATTCTTATATTACTAGAAAGAGAGGATGGGCAAATGGCTTGAGAGTAGTGTTGGAAACCAGGTTCCCTTGAAGATCAGACCTCTTGCAACCGAATTTTAACACTGCTCAGGTCAACCTACGTCTGCATTGCTCAATACTGCAGATAGACGTAAGGTAGCAGCAGAATCCCAGCTCTATATACGGCCAGGAACCACTGCGGTCCTCTGCCAGGCAGATCAGCCGAGAGGTGGGCGTGCTACGACTCTGCGCATTGCTAGGATATCTAATGCCGGAGCTAGTTCGTCCCGTGTCCCAACCTACCCTGCGCCTGTAGTAGGTATTTCAGAGCCAGCTTGCATCTCTCTGACGTCACGTTGTTATACTCTGTAGGCATGCTCCAGGATCTAGCCATATAGTATGTGGATTTCTAGCTCCCAGTGAAACATGTAAACACGTCTGTGAAGTCAGTCAGAATTTTTCTGTACCTGTCTCAGGAGACTGTGTATCCTGCTGTGAGGAATTCCTTATTCTTCACATAAGCCTGGCTCCGCACAGAGAAGTGTTTGGTTTTGACATGGTTCTCAAGCTAAGGATGCAAACCAAGAAAGCACAGACAGTCTTTCGTTCAGTTTCTCAGTCATCTTCAACCAGTTTGTGCCCGTGCTGCTGCTGAAAATGCAATCCTGTCCTGCCCTTCACCTCTGCGGCTGTACTTGGAGCTTTGCTTCTTACCGGAGCTGTCACTCACATGGCTTTGCGGTCGGGCAGGGAACTGCTATCTTGTTTTTCTTTTGTTGGGTTAGTTAGGGTTCCACCAGGTGATGTTCTTGATCGAATGTATAGCACTGTTACCAAAGGATAGAAACGTGCAGAAAGAGCTGAACTGGCCCCTCGGCTATGCAAGAGAAGATCGTTTGAAGCGTGGGTGGGAGTGCCCCGTTAGTCTGGACATGTGGACCGAAAGCCAAGATGGTGATTGATGGGGGAGAATCATCTATAAAGCATACTTTTTTTTTTAATAGTCTGTATAATTCTCTTGAAGTATTAGGGCTATTACAAATTTAAGATTTGGAAATGAAGGGTAAATTATTATTATTTTGCCTTTTGCCTCCTCTCATCTTACTTTCTTGCTACCTTGTGGGACATCTTTTTTTCTCACCCATGAAGACCATTTTTTGCCCTCCAGTAGCAAATACACTGTTGGAAGCACAGAACTGTGCTGCCAGTCTTGCCAGTCTAATATTGCCACCAGATTAATCCTACAGATTTGGTGTGAATGAGGTGGAATGTTGGTTTTTTCTCTTTATTCAGTATGAAATGTTTAGCATCTGTCTGTCATGTCTGCAGTGTTCTGCATTGCAGATGTGAGCTGGACTAACAACTGGAGGCCTATTCTTGGCTGGCAATGCTTATATTTCTGAAAAAATTATCAGTTTGCTTCAGCAAACATTGCTTTTGCTCCTGTAACAGTAAAAAAAAAAGTTATCTCTACATTTAAATTGCAGCAGAGAATGAGATGCACAGTCACTTGTGAGCAGTTTATGACCATCAGAAGATATATTTGGTTAAGTTTCAAGGAAAGCAGAACTATTGTGGAAGTGATGTTATAGTGTAATAGACAAACAAATAATTTCACATGCAGAATAGTTTGTTTTTGTAGAAGATTCCAAACAGTAAAATTCTGCTGCGTGAAAAGATTGGTGATGAGGGTGGTTGTGGGGTGAGATTTTTGGTGAATGTTGTGTTAATGAAGAGCTCCAATGACGTAGTTAGATTTTGGCTATAAAATAGGAATCCACTCTAATGAGTCGTTGATTAAAGTAAATACTTCTTTTCTTTTAAGACAGACTGCCTAAACTAATGTTCACCTTGAGCAATAGTTACCAGACTGGGTAGAGACATTTCTGTTTTGCAATATTTAGGAAAAGCTAAAAACTTAAAATGAGAGATGGACATGTTTTAACACATCTTCCAGGAAGATGTGTACAGTCAGGGAATAGAATTCAATAAATACACTCAAAAAAA